>ML685767.1:146371-162648 GCA_007922175.1 Pelusios castaneus
TCCCACTTCGTCAGACGCTTTGACGAAGTGGGATTTTCTCCCACGAAAGCTCATGCGATAAATAAATCTGTTAGTCTTTAAAAGTGCCACAGGACTCTGTTGTCTTTCTACAATAGACTAACACGGCTACCCCTTTGGAATTTGATATATTCCAAGACAACCAGCTTCCTACTGTGCTCTACTCAAAGAGGGGTATTTAAATGAAAAAACTGGAGCCACACCACAGGGCTGAAACAGCAACTGTAATGAGAAATGTCCAAGTCTCCATGTGCAGCAGAACCTGTGCCTCAAGAGGATGGCTGCAGAGCAGCTCCCTCCTCACCAGAGCACCACTCCAGCATCCCCATAGCCTCACTATGCACTTAAGTCCAAAACAAGGTCTGGACTGGTGGATGTCATGAAGAGAGAGACTTGACAGGCTACATCTGGGTCAATCTGCTGTTCTTGGCTGCTGTCCTCTGCTTTTACCCAAACATCACTCAGCAGGAGGAGTCTGTCTTTCTCACTGCTGCATGCTTCATAAGCCTTAAAGGAAACAGAAGAACAAAGTGATGTGGACACAATATGTCTAAAATTCAGTCTCCATCTCAGGGCTGAGATCCACCTGATGGAGTAGTGCTTCTGCCATGCAGGGTTATAAGAATAAAATCAGAAGTAAGAACTACTCTGAAATCACCCCCATTGTACCTTGGAATCCTCCCCATTCACAAGGAAATGGGTGCATCTCCACTGGGGCAATACCAACCATGGAGAGAAGAGTATGCATTTGAAAGACTAGTTTATAAGTATGTCAGCAACAAGAAAAGGATCAGGGTGGTGTAGGTCCCTTACTGAATGGGGCAGGCATCCTGGTGGTGGATGATGCGGAAAAGGCTGAAGTACTCAATGCTTTTACTTCAGTCTTCACAAGGGAGGGCCAGCTCCCAGGCTACTACATGGGGTAACACAAAATGGAGAGGAGAGCAGCCCTCGGTGATGGAAAATCAGGTATGGGACTACCTAAAGAAACTGGATGTGCACAAGTCCATGGGGCCGGATGAACTGCATCCGAGGGGGCTGAGGGAGTTGGCTGAAGTGATTGCAGAGCCACTGGCCATTATCTTTGACAACTCGTGGCGAATGGGGGAGGTCCCAGAGGGTTGGAAAAAGGCAAATATAGCACCTATCTTCAAGAAAGGGAAAAAGGAGGATCCAGGGAACTACAGACCGGTCAGCCTCACCTCAATCCCTGGGAAAATCATGGAGCAGGTCCTCAAAGAATCCATCCTGAAACACTTGGAGGAAAATAGAGTGATCAGGAGCAGTCAACATAGATTCACCAAGGGCAAATCATGCCTGACCAACCTGATTGCCTTCTATCATGAAATTACTGAATTTGTGAATGTGGGAAGAGCCATTGACGTGGTATACCTCGACTTTAGCAAGGCTTTTGATAAGGTCTCCTACAGCATTCTTGTCGGCAAGTTAAGGAAGTATGGGTTGCATGAGTGGACCATCAGGTAGATAGAAAACTGGCTAGATCAACGGGCTCAGCGGGTAGGAATCAATGGCTCGATGTCTAGTTGGCAACCAGTAACGAGTGGAATACCCCAGGGGTTGGTCCTGGGGCCAGTTCTGTTCAACATCTTCATTAATGATCTTGATGATGGAATAGACTGAAGGGATGACAGACACTGGGTGTCAAATCATGGAGGAGCAGAAGCTGCTTCTTTGAGCTTGCTACCTCCTTTTATTAGACAGAGCAAACAACTTACATAAGATCATGATAAGCATTCCTGTGCAAGAACATAACAGGATACAAGGACATAAGAAGCTGAAGGCAAAAGCTCAGTGTACTCAGTGTTTTTCCATCAGGCTCTTTCTTTCCCCCTGCCCAGCATGTTTACAGGTGGACAGCCCGTGATCATGCATCGAGGTGGTCCAGGTGTGCCTGGACGTGCCGTCTCAGCATAGACCACGGGCCATGAATCCCTACATCTCCCCCTTACTTGTCAAATTATTGGGCTCCAGGTAACCCTGGAGGTGCTTCTGGAGCAGTGCCAGGTCGGAACGGGAGAGCGGATAGACAGAGGGTCGGGTGGAAGGGGGGCAACAAAGGGACAAGAGGGAAGGGATACACTGAACAAAACAACAAAGAGCAATCAGGGCAGCAAAGGCAAAAACACCATAGCCAAACAAAGCTCGGAGAGGGGCAAGATCTGGGAGCCACCCCGTGAGCCAGTCCCAAAAACCACTAAAGCCAACATCCTGGAAAATGCGCGCCGTGAGGTTCTTGAGCGCCGCAAGGCGGTCCTCAATGGAGTGGCTGTTATCAGTAAGATTAAAACAACACATATTGCGAAGAGTTGAACAACCATAATGATGCTTAAGCAAAAGAAAGTCAATGGCAGCGCGATTATCAAGGATCGCATCTCGAAGCTCATGTTGTTCTGCATTAAGAAGTGCAATGGCTGAGGAGGTAGCGTTGATAGCCTTGGCAGCATAACAGGCCAAACGAGTGAGCTGGATATGTGAATCAACCGCCAAGCCAGAAACACCCACGAGTGAGAGTGCCAGAGAAACATATTCTGCTTTGCTGAGCAGCTTGACGGTGGGGTTACAGGAGGCATCAAGAGGGACAGCGCGATGACTGCGCCGCTCCGAGAAGGGGGTTGAGGGCAAAACAATAGTCAATCTACTAAGACAACAAAAAATACCATTGGAAAGATTAGCAGGGACATAACTAAAGGTACAAGTACCACAGGTAAAGAACCAACCTTTTGGCAAAAGAATATGCGCATAACTAAAACTAACATTCATGACGGATGAACAATTTAAAATTGGGCCGGGTGGAGTGACACATCCCCCTGAGACTAGGGTCCGAGAACAATTAACAACACAGGCACAGGAGGCATTCACTCCACTAGCTACATATGGGGTGTGGAGGGAAATTGCATCAGGCGGTATCTGCCTAGTCGCCTCGCCCCATGATGCAAGGGTCCCATAGTGAACGGTGAAATTAAAATTATCCAGGAAAGTATCATTTTTTACATCTGAGGGCTGTTTCCAAACTGGAATAAGGCAGGAGCCGAGAAGTTGGCCAACCTCCACCTCATTGGAGAGGCAAAAATAGGAGGTGTTGACGGTAGCAGCGAGGCGTTTCCAAATATTGTATCCCATCCGGTCCTGGAGGGAGGGCGCCGAGGCCACCGGGGCTGGCACAAGGCAGGCTAAAATCAAAAAAATTAATAAGGAATTGGCCGTGAACTGAGCAAATATGGCCAATAACAGATTATCAGGGGTTGGCTCCTGATGGTTGCGGAGCAACTGTTGCTGGGCTGCTGAGACCAGGGATTTCACATCCCCCCACGTGACTCCCCGAGGCAGGGGGCGAGCAAGCCGCGGTCGGCGTCGCCGGGGTTTGGGTTTCTCCTCGGTGTCCAGGTTTAGGGTCAGCTGGAAGTTGGGGATCGGATTGTGCAGTCCCTGGTGCCACGCCATCTGGGGCTGGTCGAACACACCGAGCCGGAACCCACAGCAGACCTGTTGGAGAAAGCACAGCAGCATAGGCTCGCCCCCAAGTAATCAAAGGGACAGGCCCATGCCATGCAGGATCAGGCAATTGGCGGTAGTACACATTGGGGCGCAGTAGGGATCCCTGGCCCCGATAATGACGGTCCGTGGGGATGTGCTTGTCAGCATTCAGTGTTAAATAAGTCAATGTAAATAAGGCAACGTACATGGTCTGTTGAATCTCCGCCAACCCAGTGGGCCAGGCGGGCGCTGTTTTCAATTGTTTTTCCAGAATAGTTTTAAGGGAGCGATGAGCACGCTCCACAATGGCTTGGCCAGTAGAATTGTAGGGTATGGCATGTTTCAGAATAATATGCCAAGAGGCACAAAAAGAACGAAACAGGGAGGAGGTATAGGCAGGACCATTGTCGGTCTTAAGAGAATGGGGCCGTCCCATAACGGCAATGGCATGCAACGTATGATTAATAACTTGACGAGCTGCTTCCTTGCGCTGGGCCGAAGCCCAGATGAAACTGGAATACGGGTCAATAATGACATGAAGATGACTATAGGATTTGAGGGCAGCAAAAAAGGTAACATCCATTTGCCAAAGCTGATTGGCCGCCATACCACGCGGATTAACGGCAGCAGGGGCAGCGAGGGTGAGGTTGGGAGTGGGGTGGGGGGGCTGATGTGTCACCGTGACAGTGTTGTCTGCGTTAGGTGTATGGGTGACTGGGCCAGCCTGCTATAAATTCGGCCAGTTCCTCCACGGAAAGGTCTGCGGTATGGCGGGCAGTCTCAGTCATTTGCTGCACTGTGGACAGTCGAACTGAAGGATCAGGATCAGGGGGTTTTGGAAGGCTCAGGGGGCTCGGAGGGGGTTGGACAGGGGGGACAGGGGGGATAATCTGGGGGATAAACTGCGGTGGAGGGACAGTAGAAAGAGGAATATGAGTGGGAGGTGTCGGTGGCGCAAAGCGCTCAACGGCATCTCGACAAAGGTGCCAAGAGTGGATCACCTTGATACCTGCACAAGGCTCAGCATGCAGGGTATGGCCGATGCAGTCCCAATCCTCCAAGCGGAGGGTTCCAGCATCAGGGTACCAGGGGCATTGGCCATGAACCTCATGAATCAGCGCCTTGAGATCATTAAATATAAAGGAATGTTGAGCCTTGTGCAGTAAGTAAGCCAACTCATTACAGTGGCGGGCCTGTGCCTTAGACAGGGAGGCCCCCATACTCACCGGGATCCGAAGATGTGTGACCCGTCTGTAACCCTTGCTGGGCGTGGTGGGTGGGAGCGAAAGACAAATAGCAGACAGGAAGACAGGAATTGCTTTCCCTTGTGCGAAATAGTGAATGCACCACACAGATTTACCGAGGCAAAAGCCTCAGACGGACAAGTCACTAAACTTGTCTGTGTGCCCACATTGGGAAAGCAGGAGAAATCTAAAAAGTAGACAGGCACAGGGGCCCCACAGATGGGCGCCAGATGAAGGGATGACAGACACTGGGTGTCAAATCATGGAGGAGCAGAAGCTGCTTCTTTGAGCTTGCTACCGCCTTTTATTAGACAGAGCAAACAACTTACATAAGATCATGATAAGCATTCCTGTGCAAGAACATAACAGGATACAAGGACATAACAAGAAGCTGAAGGCAAAAACTCAGTGTACTCAGTGTTTTTCCATCAGGCTCTCTCTTTCCCCCTGCGCAGCATGTTTATAGGTGGACAGCCCATGATCATGCATCGAGGTGGTCCAGGTGTGCCTGGATGTGCCGTCTCAGCATAGACCACGGGCCATGAATCCCTACAATAGACTGCATGCTTAGTAAGTTCACAGATGACACCAAGCTGGGGGGAATGGTAGATATGCTGGAGGGTAGGGACAGGATGCAGGGAGACTTAGACAAATTGGAACACTGGGCCGAAAGAAACCTCATGAGGTTCAACAAAGACAAGTGCAAAGTCCTGCACTTAGGACGGAAAAATCCCATGCACTGCTACGGGCTGGGGACCGATTGGCTAAGTAGCAGCACTGTAGAAAAGGACCTGGGGGTTATTGTGGACGGGAAGCTCGATATGAGCCAACAGTGTGCCCTTGTTGCCAAAAAGGCCAATGACATATTGGGCTGCATCAGTAGGAGTACTGCCAGCAGATCGAAGGATGTGATAATTCCTCTCTATTCAGCACTGGTGAGGCCACATCTGGAATACTGTGTCCAGTTTTGGGCTCCCCACTACAGAAAGAATGTGGACAAATTAGAAAGAGTCGAGCAGAGGGCAATGAAAATGATTAGGGGGCTGGGGCACATGACTTATGAGGAGAGACTGAAGGAACTAGGCTTATTTAGTCTACAGAAGAGAAGACTGAGGGGAGATTTGATAGCAATCTTCAACTACTTGAAGGGGTGCTCCAAAGAGGAGGGAGGTAGGCTGTTCTCAGTAGTAACAGAGGACAGAACAAGAGGTAATGGTTTCAAATTACAGCTGGGGAGGTCGAGGTTGGATATTAGGAGAAACTTTCTCACTAGGAGGGTGGTGAAGCATTGAAATGGGTTACCTAGGGACGTGGTAGAATCTCCATCTTTGGAGATATTTAAGGCCTGGTTAGACAAAACCCTTGCTGGGGTGATTTAGTGGGAGTGGTCCTGCTTTTTAGCAGGGGGTTGGACTAGATGACCTTGTGAGGGCCCTTCCATCCCTAATCTTCTATGATTCTAGTGAGGCTTTTATTTATATATTCTGCCTCAATGGATGACAAAGGGACAAAGCTTGGGCATGATCAGTTCTGAACTGCTGAGGAAACCATATTTCCTGGTAGAAAGTGTTTGTCTCCCACCAAAAGTAACCACAGGGAAAGAAGCCTAAAATTTTACACCATGCATTTTACCAGTGAGGAATGGCCACCACTACCCTGGTATCTAAAGGAGGGGGCTGGCTTAGAAATTAGCCATTTAAAAATCAGTCCAAACAAAGTAACGGGGTGTAGCACAGGAAGATCCCCCATGCAAACTAGGCCTGAGGGGGGACTAGACATTAGGGAGCTCTGGGCTACAAGGGGACTAACAGATGTGACAGTAGCAATTATTGCCACAGCTCCTTCCCCTCATGTGATCGGTAAACCCTTCTGGCTGCAGGCAGATATGGCCATTCTGGAATCCCATGCTCTAGACAAGAGCAGTTTGTCCATTGCTGATGGTCCCACTCCCTCAGACAGGGCTTTTCCCCTAGGAAGGAAGTAGGCCTTGTCCTCCCCATCCCTGCCCTTGCTTGGTTATCTCAGCAGCAGAATTTGAACCCGTTGCTGTGTAGCTCAAGGCCTGCCCTGTAGCAGTAGGCTGGGGGAAGGATATGCTTCTGTTGTGGCTGCTGCCGCAGCAGGGCTGATTCTGTTAAGCTGCTGGATTTGTCTCTTCCACCTGTCACAGGCCTGTCCCATCCTTCTCCACTTGCACACTGCTGGACCAGCCCCCAGCAGTGCAGAAGGAAAATAGCTGGGTCGCCTGCTGCTTCCTGCAGGAAGACAGGTGCCTCTGAGCAGATCCTAGGGCAAAGCCCTGCAGTGCCAAGTGACACGTTTGGGAGATAGCATCTTTTCTGCAGCTTCAATAACATGGCTCCCCTCTAGTCTCTCTCTGTCCTTCAAGACCCGGTGGTTTCCCTTCATTGGCTCACACCCCTCTCTCCATCTTCAGAACGGTCACGTCCCACTGCTATCTTCCTACCACCAACCCTTCCTCACCGCATCTTACTGCCCAGCCAAAGCCTTTATTCAACTCTCCTCTCATCCCACCCCTGAACACTGCTCTTCCTGGAGGGCAGAGCCCAGTGTGTAAATGGCAAGTGGGGGAGGGGAAGCACTGAATACCCAGAAAGAGCCAGCCATGAAATGAACATTCCCCCATCTATCCTGATGGGAGGCAACCTAGGTCTTCCTCCTCCACCTGCAGCCCCCTGAAACACACTAGGACTGACCTGGGCAGAGGGGCGGAAGGCTGTCTCCATGTAACTCTACAGAGAACAGCACGAACAGCCACAACCCAACCAGAGGGTGAGGCTGACTCTCTGGGCTTAGGATTCAGCTGAGGATGAGGAGCAGAGTGTCCCTGAGGTAACACAAATGCACTTGTATGGCCGCTTGGTGATTGCCTTGGTCAGTGAAGAAACATGCTGGCTGAAGTCCTGCCATGAGTCCAGGAGCAAGATTTCAGCGTTACCCCAGAACTGTAGCTGCACCAGCCACTGGAGGAGGGAAGTATGAGTGAAATGAGAAACCCACAGCAAAGCAATTCCATGCCTGACCCCTGGGAAGGCCATCTCACCAGAGGTACTCATTCAGCTGACTTCTGCTGGCAAGGGCCAGCCATTTTGGCACCCCTACTGACTGGAGAGAGCGGCTGGGAGCAAGGAAGGAAAACAAGGGCCAGGACTGTGCAGAAACCAGCTTATGTCGGAAGGGCTGGGCTAAATGCATTATCTCTGTTTACAAAGCACAACAGTAAAGCCCCTTCATCCCCTCTTAGCTCCCAATAAGCTGGGGAGTCATAACCCCTTGAGGGCATACTCCAGCAGGGCTGGGATTCATTTAAAAGGACAGTGAGCTAGGCCCCAGATTTGACCTACTTTAGGACTGGAAAGGTTTGGTCAGGAACATTCGGATTCTAAATAGCATCTCAGACAAGAGCTTACTGTGGTCACTGAGCCATTGTAAAACAGGAGGGGCCATCACAGAGTCTGCATTTGCCAACAATTACCACAGACATTTCCAGTGCAAGTACAGGAGAAAGATTTTGATCATCTTAGGTACAAACATGTGATCACCACTGGCAAATGCTGCCTCTCTGACGCAGTGACCACTGTAAGCAAGACAGATCAGTGCTAGCTTCTATTCCATGGCTGGGGAGTGGGAGAAACACAATGCCCTACCAAAGGAAAGGACAAAATATTTTTGAGGTTCCAGCAGGGTAAAAGTCTGGACAACGGACAGTGACATTTCAGGGACTAATGTGCCATTCTTGTGGGTGGATTCAGGGCTGGTGTGACCTCACTGGAGAGCAAAGGCCTCAGTGGGTAGGATCAAGGGGGCAAGAGCAGTGCGAGATTCACCCATGCTGATCCTTGACAAACTCCTCACAATCCCATCAGAGATGGGATGGCCTCTGACAGAAGTGCCAGGAAGTGAGGGGGGCGGCGAGCTGCTGTGCTAAGGCAGAACCCTGCCCTAGGCACTGCGCTGAGACTGACAAGTCCTTGCACAGCATTCAGGTGGGGCAGACTTCGGGACTAGACTGGAGCCAGCGTCTTAGGGGTAAGAGGCTCCAAATCCTCACTACCCATCTCCTGAGCATCCCTGTTCCTCCCCACTCCCTGCCAGTCCAGGTTAACACCTAGCTCCATTAATATCTGGCAACACCTGAGGGGGGGGAAGATGCCCACTCCCTAGCAAAGCATGCTTTGTGCCTGAGCGCTCACTCATACTTGCACTCCCTTGTTCTTGAGCAACATTAGAGAGATCAAGGCTTGTAATTAGTTTCACCTCCTCTATCTCCTCCATCATAGACAGCTCTAAGGTAGGGCTGGCTGGCATGCGGCACAGCCTCTGGTGCAGCCCCCCAGGGCCATAGGCCCTGGAAGGCTGCACCATTCACCAGCTAGCCCCGCCCCCTGGGACAGAGTGAACAGGTGCCGGGACACGGGAGAGAACAATGCCTGTATTTACATTCCAAAGAACCAAAAGCCTCCATCAAAACTTCTGATCCAGGATCTTCTAATATACCTGAGTGGGGAGAGAACCCGCCAACATGAGGGGAGGAAAGAGAATGTTAATAAATAGCAACCTAAACCCACCCAAAGAAGGGAATGATTGATGTCTCCACGGGTATTTAAAGCCTGAATACTGAATATCAGACAGCATGCTGCACATCACCCCACTATCTCAGAGAGATTCACAACACAGTTAATTGCAATCAGCACACACAGGGACATCTCGAGCTAAGGTTGCCTTACTCTTTCTGTTACAAGATCCTGTCTACAGTTGCTTATAACTTCACTAAACAATCATATAGGGCTGTGTCAGGAGCCTACCACAGGCTGAATTCTTATAGGAACTGTCAGCAGAAATGGTTCAGCCATTTCCAAGAACCAAATTAGAGAAAAATACAGTTTACCCATGGTAGAAACTTTCCTGTCACCATTTGCATTGAGAAGCTCTTGCATCCTCATCCTTCAACATAGGACTTGAAATTTGGCAGAAGGATCTCCCCAGGTGTCTGGGACATGCCCTTTGCTATCCTTGTGAAAATGCACCCAAATTGGACAGTAAGCCCAAAAAAATGACAATTAGCACATGCTCAGTAGAGACTTGTGGGCATTTGGCTCCTAAGTTTTCCAAAGATTCCATCCACCTTAGCATGGTTCAGCCCCTCCATGGCCATTGAGCTGTGCATGTGCCATCCCTGTCTCAGCATGCTCCCTCCAAAGGCTGAGCAGGACCTTCCCTGCAATTGGTGAGGGACACTGTGCAAACGAACTGAGACCTGCACTCTCCATACTCCTCTGTTGGCAGCCTGGCACCAAGGAGGAGCAGGCCACCTGACTATTGCAGAGGTGTGAAGAACAAGAGGGGTGGAGGGACAGAGGTGGGAATAGAGTAGGAGGGGAAGAGAGGAGCATGGGGGAGGATGTTGGCAGAAGATGAAGGAAAAGGCAGGAGCTGTGGGGAATAGCACCAGGGGAGAAAGGGACAGGAGTTGGGGAGGGGCAACAGGGAAAAGCTGGAAGAGACACAGGCAGAAGAGTTACCATTAGCATGCTCTTTGTAATTGAATCTATTATTCCTGAATCTCTACATTCTTCTACTGTCCAGAAAATAGCTGTGAAACCCACTGGCAAAGGAGGCCTCCATCCTCCTCTGCTGGTCGGTCCACATAGAAAATACAGTCTTCTCCTGGTACCAGCTACTCTGTTATCGACTCAGAGACTTTATGGTCAGAAGGGGCCCATCCAGACTGACCTGCTGCACAACCCCCCCGCCCGCCGGCTTCATGTGCACTCTCCCCTGTAGGGCAGAAGGGATCCCCAGCTCCCACCAGATGGTGCTGCCCCAAGGAAGGGGGGGCTGCATCTACAGGAGGGGTCACGACACACTGCTTACCTCCTCATGTTTGGGGCACTTTCTGGCACTTGTTCCACCTACCTGCCACATGGCACCCACCTGTCCTGCTACAGCACCATAGTCCGACGCCAGCTTGGACGGGGCAGCCTCACCACACCACCCCACCCTTCCTGTGTACCGGGAGTGCCTGGCCAACCCTTCACGATGCACAGAAGTGGGGTCCTGCACCCCAGTGCCCTGCTTGTTGTGAAAGGATGGCCTGTCCCCCTCCCCAGTACACCATCATTAGTTTAATTAAAAACAGAAGCAAAATATTTGTTTAGACATTCGGCCATGCCTAGATTATCCTTAATCTCCACTCTATCCTCCATGCTTAGTGGTCCCACTTCTTCCTTTTCTTCTCATTTATATGGTTACAGAACCTTTTTCTGTTGGTTTTAATTCTCTTTGCAAGGTCCAACTCCATTTGGCTTCTGGCCTTTCTGACTTATTCCCTACATGTTCCGATCTCCAAGAGGTAGCTTTCTGCTCTCTCAGTCACCTGTCTGAGATGCTTGTTCTTCCAGCTTGGTCTACAACTCTTGCCTAGGAATTTTTTTCCTCTTCATTGAGATGCAGCTTCAAATAGTTTATGCAACTTTGACTTGATGTGATTTCAAGCCTCCTCAGCCTTTAGATCCATGAGTTCTTCAGTTCAGTCCATTTCCCTTACTAAGTCCCCTAATTTTTTTAATTTTGCCCTTTTGAAATTGAAGATACTAGTCAATGACCTATTTTTGTTCATCCTTCTGTTTAGTTTAAACTGAATTAACTCATGGTCACTTGAACCAAACTTGTCCCTACAACCAATTCTTCTCTAAGGTCCTCACTACACACCAAGACCAAATCTAAAATGGCATCCCCCCTTGTTGGTTCAGAAACAAAGAACCCTGTGGCACTTTTAAAGATTAACAGATTTCATGGGAGAAAAAAATCCCACTTCATCAGACGCTTTGAAGCTCTAGTAGCTTTCTTCCCTAATGTGATTTTCACTCAGACATACTGTCTAATCCACATTCCATCCCTTCTAATTTCTTTAGTCTACTTCATCACTGTTATACAGTGCCACTGCACCACCTTTGCCTTTATTTAAGTCTTTCCTAAACAGCACATAACCTTCAATACCTGTACTCCAGTCATGACTACTATTCCACCATGTTTCTATTATCCCTAGAATATCTGGTTTCACTTACAGCACCAGCAGCTCTACTTTGTTACCCAGGTTCTTCACATTGGTATACAAACTGTGACATGCTGCACCCCACATACACCCTTGTAATGGGACCCTTACAATGTGACTGTGTTTGGTCATGGAAGGTGTTTTTGGAACTCTCCCAGCATGTTCTATATTACTGTTATAGTAGCATGATTCTTGCAACATCATACATGTGTACAGATATAAAATTCTGCCAGGTCACATTCCCAAATATGGCTCCCATGGCTTGAACAGATGTAGGCACATAGAGCTGTATTTTCACACCGAGCTGAGGCAGGCATACAAGAACAATACAGCGTAAGCACCTTGGCTCAAGAAGGAAAGATCATGCCAGAAAATCACCTCACCGCAGGGCATGCCAAAGGGGTTTGAAAACAAAGACACTTTGAACAGCATGAAGCTATTCCCATGGACTCCATCCTCTAGCAACATCAAGGACTGACACTTACCCACAGATGAGAGTCTGGCTAAAGATCATCATAGCCACATCTGTGTGGTAAGCTGAACACAGACTATAGCAGTGAAATTAGTTTAGAATGTGACTTTTTCTTTGATTTGATTGTAACATCTTGACTGAATTATCTGATTTTATATTGATTTGATGTATAGTAACTTAAAATCATATTAACAAACAATTAGTCTAGTGGCACTTTTAAAGACTAACAATTTTATTTATTGCATGAGCTTTTGTGGAAGAAAAATCCCACTTTGTCAAATGCTTGAAGATGGAGAACTTACAGAATGGGAACAAAATAAATGCAGGGAAATGTAAATCATAGGATCAGGTCAGACTGTTACAGCACATCAAAGCAGTTGTTTAGATTCAAACAGTGGAAAACAGCATATTAGAGGGAGGTGAGGTAAAATCACCTGTTGTGATAAGAAAAGAATCCCAAATCCCTATTTAACCCTAAGGCAATGGTATCATCTCTCAACCACTTCCCCTGAATTCCTAGTTTCAAGCTTTCTTAATCAGTTGTTCCAACCTCCATCCTACTCAAGTGAAGTCCAACCCAAGTGAATAGTCCTCTGTCCATGAATGCCTCCCAGTAGCCATACATCCCAAAGCCTTCCTAATACCACCATTGTCTGAGCCATCTGTTGATCATCAGAATCTTGTCACATTTTTGTTGTCCTCCTCTAGGCCTATGGACAGGCAGAATCCCATTGAAGATCACTTGAGCCTCAATTTCCTTCCTAGCCTGACATAGTTTCCTTTGACATGTTCCAGTGAGAATCTAGCCTTACTATTCATTCCCACATGAAGGACAATCAGTGGATTCTTTCCTGCTCCAGTTAGGATTCTCCTCAGCCTCAACAGCAGCTGCATTTACTCACCACTGTGAAATGCAAGCCCTGAGGTGTCTCAAGTTGGAAACCTTTAAATGAGGGCAACCAAGATCAGTAGCTAACATTGAGAAATGTGCCCATAAGTGACTTACTTAAGGTTGCCCAGCAAGTTAGTGGCAGACCTAGAAACAGAAAGTGGAAGCCCTGGTCACCTACTTTAACCATAATGGAGCACTGTTTCCCGGCTTAAATTCATCTCCACCTTCATACTAGAGGGTGTTATTAACACAGTGAGATTCCTAGAATGCCAGGAGAAAACTCAAAACTAGTCCAGAGATTGCCTACCTAGGTCAAAGCAGATAGTCATGTCCTTCAAACACTGGGCTGGCCAAAGGAGCTTCAAGGCATCAGCAGCTTCCCTTCACCTCTGCTTTTCTAGTGCCTCCTGTGTTTTTGTTCTCTCTTTTTGTGTCTTTTTCATTTCCCTTTCAAGTTTCCTTCCTTCTGCTTTTGCCTGACCTGCTTCTATTTCCTCTGCAGTCCTCCTTCCTCTCCTTTTATTTGGGCTTGCAAAGGATGTAGTAACTTGATGAGGAGAGGTTGGCAAGAGTAGCTCACTGACACTCATCTGGCTTTTCGGCTCTTCTTGTGCAGCATGATCACAAGTGCCGTGATCCTGTGCATCAGCAGCTGGATACGTCAGAGGAACAGTTTTGGTCTGACATGATTCAACATCACTGTCTGCTTCAGAATCTGAAATATTCTAGGCAGCTGCTCTTCTGATAACCCTACTGATTTTGCCATTGGATTCATTCCTTGAATTTTCCTCCATGGTTTCTTTTTTTCTTCAGCATTTCTAGTGACCTTTGTTACATGAAAGACTAATGCAGTTTGCTTAGAAAATTCACAGGCATACCATGATCTGTGCCAATTTCTAATTGATAAAAGCACTACATTTATTTATTTAAAAATATTTCCCTAAGTGATACATTTTGGTTTCCTTTAATGAATAATAAAGAAAAAAGGATTAATTAAATTCCTCTCATAGAAAGGAAATTTTAGCTTAGAACGAAAATGGAGCCTTTCACTTTGAATCGATCATTCACTCAAATCCATACTAAGTCATCTCTGACTGAAATTCACCAACTAATAGCCAAGCAACTGACCTGAGAACAACATAGCCCCCGGGACACACATCAACAACCCAAAGCACCTAATTAGGTCCAATTCCTTCCCTTGCTGGCAATCTCAGCCGACAGGCGAAGACGTGAATGAGCCCCAGGTGACCCCAGACACCCGCAGGTGGACTACCCGCTATCCACCGTCCAAGCCAGCGCGGGGAGTTCACTCGGCCACTGCTCAAACTATACGTGTCCTGGGGCTGCCGTACTGCAGTGCACTATGGCCAACCCGGCGCCTCACAAAGCCCCAACCGGACCTAAGCCGCCAAGCAGCTTCCAGGTGAAGGCTTTAAGTAACGAAACAGCAGCACCGCCCCGTTTGTGGTTGAGGAGCCGGAATCAGCCGGACTTCACAGAAAGCGCACAGGAAGGTCCGTTCTTCTTTGTCTGCCGTCACTTCCGCTCCGTGCGCTGCGCAGCTCCGTTCCTGACACTGCGGGCAAGCCGAGTGTTTCCGGGCTCCGGGCGGTGCGATCTGCTGCGGCTGTTTCCGTTGCAGTTTGCACCGGGAAACTCGGGCGCGGCCGGACGGGTTAGGGTGTCGCACCTGGCGGGCTGCAGCACTCGCTGGGTCTGTGACTGCACGGCCAGGCCGGAGTCCGGGGAAGCGGAGTCCCGGCAGCGGCAGCCTCGTCCTCTCCGTGTTGAGCCAGGCCCGCTGGCCGCCCGCCGCCTAGTACCATGGCCCGCAGGAAGCTTTACCGTCCGATCGCCGCTATGGCCAAGAAGATCCGCGAGTATTGGGCACTGAAGAACCTGCCGCGGGACTCGCAGCGCTTCGCCCTGGACTACGAGACGATGACCCGTCCCTTCACGGGCAGGCGCCTCCCTGTGCTGGCCTGGGAGGACGTGCGGAACGAGAGCCTCCTCTTCACGCTGCTCTGCCGCCGGCCGCTCTTCGGCGTGGGCCGCATGGTCACCCGCAAGTCCTGGCTCTGGCAGTACGACGAGCCGTGCTACTGGCTCATCACCAAGGTCAGGGTGGATTACACGGCTGAGGTGAGAGCCCTGGCCGCCGCCCTGCTCTATCGTGCTTGGTCTGAGGACCCCTAAATCGCCTTGTGCAACTCTCTCTTCTCTCTACTGCATTCACAGCCTCTCTCTATAGTCCAGCACTTGAGTCTTCTCTCCTCACTGTGCTCAGAGGCGCCTTTTGGGGTAGGCGAAGCAGGCACATACCTCAAGCAGTAAGGAGCCTCATCCTTCACCTACCCCAAAAGCCATGTCTGCTTTGGACAGCAGCAGGAGGAGGAGCTGGCCTTGGGGTAGGGGCCAGCAGCAGGGGGTTGGGGTGTGGAGAGGGGCTGGGGCCAGTGGTGGGGCCCTGGGACCACAGACAGAGGGGGGCCCCCTGCAATGAGCCTACAAGGGGTCCTGCAATGGGCCTACAGGGAACCCCACAATGGGCCTTCACCTAGGGCCCCCAATAGCCAAAGGCCACTTCTGTCTGTGCTGGAGGAAGTACTTCACACCAGGCTATGCATTGCTTCAGAAGAGGCACCGTGGGTATCAGTGGGATAAAAAGTCAAAACTTTAAAAAGCCTGAGGGAGAGCATGATGGTACCAGCACACTGCAGAAACAGTGGTATCCAGCTGCTCTGCAGGAGTTCAGAACACTGATTGTTAGTATTTGTATTTGCATGACACTGTGCTCATAAGACTATGTACACATGATAAACTTGTCCCGCAATAAGTTATTGCGGGACAAGAAAAGCACTATAAATATAGCACTTTTGTATGTACATATGTGCTGCTTCTATCACAAAGGAGCATTCACTGTGTGAATGCTCCTTTGCGATAGAAGAGCAGTGCATGGTGGGCACCTGTCCCACCATGCACTGCACACAGCCAGCCCCCTAGTCCAGCTGCAGGGCTTCCGGTGGCGGCGGGGGCTGCGTTGCCAGCCCCCGCTGTCACCCAAAGCCCCGAGGCTGAGCT
>ML685767.1:163048-193621 GCA_007922175.1 Pelusios castaneus
GCCACAGCTCCTGCCACCATCCGAACCCCTAGACTGAGCTAGGGGGCTGGCCCGAACAGCCGGTTCAGATCAGCCCCCTAGTTCAGTCCAGGGGAGCAGCCAAACCTGGCAGCTCCCATAATAGTCAATTTCACTGCTCAGCCAGAGCAGTGAAATTGACATATTTGACAGCTCCAATGTCCCAGAGTGCCCTCGATTGGCACTCTGGGACATTTCCGTAGGCTGTCTATCTCGGAAAAAGCATACACACGAGCATTACTGCAGAACAGGTGTTGCGCAGTAATGCTTACCACTCTTGTGTTGAGTGGTTTTACTGTTGCGTGGCAAGATGGTGTTGCCACGCAACAAGAAAAATGATTGTATGTACACAGTCAGCTTTATTGCGCGATAAGGAGCCTTATCATGCAATAAAGTGATCGTGTGTACATAGCGTAAGGGTTTGGAGGATCTGGAACTTAGTGGGGCCACAGCCGTTATAGGGCTGATAGCAGGCAGGTTATGCTGTATTCTTCATCACAAAATTCACTGCAGGGATTGTCTAATGGCATTTATTTAGTATTCTAATAGTTGCTGCCCTTTGTAGTTATTCAGGTCCTGGGACTTGTTTTTTGTAGCTTATGAGTAATAAAACTAGAAAAAGAGCTTGTCCTTCTTGTGAATGGGAATTGTTCTTTAATTGATCAGAACAACTTTCTGTTTGTTTTCTTTGCAGAATTTGGATCATGGGAAAGCCTGGGGATACCTGACATTCAGAGGTAAACAGAGCTGGCTGTACGTCTCATAAGCAGGATTAGAAAAAAAGTTAATGTATAGGGCAGGCCTCAACAAATCCTTGGTGCCAGGTTGCCATGGCGCCTAGGATTTTGCCCCTGACACCTAAGAGCGCCGGGGGCAGAGGTCCACCCACCGCATAGAGCACCAAAAACAAGAGCCACTGCTGGCGGCTTTCAGCAGCGCAGGGAGAAGAGGGAGAGATGACAGTGCTCTTCCTCTACAGTGCTGCCGTCTCTCCCTCTTCCCAACCCCTCAGCGCCACCAAAAAAAAGCTGCTGGTAGCAGCTTTTTCAGCAGCATGGTGGCCGGGGAGAGACAGCCGTGCTTTCCCCCTGCAGAGCTGCCATCTCCCCCCTGTGCTCCTTCCCCCAGCAGCAGTGGCTTTTTTTGGTGGTGGAGGAGGGGAGTTTCTTTTGGCAGCATGCTAAAGAGGTGGATGGAGAAATTCCCCAGTTTCTGTAAGCTGCTTTAGACCACATGTGGGATTTATAATGTATTATTTAATAAAATGTTGCCCTTCTCTAGTATCTTTAATTCAAGGGTCTCAAAGTGTTTTATAAACATTAATGAATTCAAATTCCCAACATCCTTACAAAGCAGGGAAAAATCAACTTAGTTTTATAGATGTGGAAAACTAAATCAGGGAGAGGTGAAATGATTTGCTCAAGCTAACAGAAGTAGTGAACAGCAAAGCCAGGTGTTCTGTCAGTCAGTTACCTGTATTAGCTGCTATATAACCTTAGTGGGAGTGCATACTGTAGTGAGTACATAGCACTGGATTTTTATAGTAGTTACGCTATGCCCAGCTGAATTGTTGAAGACACTGCACTTGCATAGTCACCAGTATGGAGTTTGTCATTCTTAGCATTATCTACCTGTTCATCATCATCTTTCCTCAGGCAAGACGTCTAATGAAGTGAAAGAGATAGACAAGGTCATGTATCATGACTGGCGGATGGTGCCCAAACATGAAGAGGAGAATTTCAAGAAATTAACTCCGGTGCCAGTTGAAACCATTCAGAGTGTGCCATACCCCCCTCTGCTCCGAGCCATGATCCTTGCGCAAAGGCAGAAGGAAGGAAAGCTTAACACAGAGGAACCAATGATTGATCTGGAGAAAATCATCTTCATAAAGGACTGTTTTCAAAATCAGTAAAAAGCTAAGGGAACACCAGTGTGAAGAGCTGTGTGTTGGGACTTCTGAAATACTTGCTAAAGCTCTGCATGTTGACATTATCCATGCAGTCTTGTTAATGAAGACCAGGAATCTGTAAGCCATGTGCCCACTGCTGCTTCAACGTACTGAAGTTTAATACCTCAGTCTTAGTACTATGCACATGCAGGTGTGTGACTTTCTCATATATATTAAAAAGATGGATAAACACTCAGAATTTCTAGTAATTGTTTGTTTGCAGAAGGTTCTCCATTTTGGTTCCCTGCCTTTTCTCCTCATTTGTCTCCTGGCCTCCAGGTCCAAATCATAGCTATCATTCTTCCATGTGGGAAGCCCACAAGGGAGACTTTTGAAAAGACATTGCCATAATTTAGACCCCCAATTAATTTAAAGCACAGTAATGGTCAGAAAAATAACTCTAAAAATGGCACCTTCTTTCTCTGTAGACCTTGCTTCCAATGTGTATACCCATCTACTGACTTCTGTAAATACAAGTTTATTGCTTTTTTTACTTCTCTTATCCCTCTAGCAAAATATAAGGAAGTGAGTTAGATTCTGGTTTGGCTTGTGGACCATCTGCCAAAATGTTAATTAACGCCCTTTGCCTTGACATAGAGAGGTGTCACCTCAACTGCACCCTAACCAAGCCCATAAATATCACTCAATTGAGCCAGGATTGAGTGTGATGGGCAAGATGGAAAGAACACATCTTGACTTTCAGACCCCACACTGTTTGCCATGTTGGGGGAGGAAGCAGATCCCATTTTTTTTCTTGTAAATTGAGTAAAAAAGGGAACTGCTCCCATTCCTTTCAAAGTTAGGGACAAACCAACTTTTACTTCAATGGGAGCACCTTGCTGTGGTAGTCACGCAGACAATAAACATGGACTGGCCTTGTGCCATTTTTGGAGCAACATATGAGAACAAAACTACTCTTAGAACCGACCCCGGAACTTTCTAGACATCAGACCTCAGCCTAGCTTACTAAAAACCAACCAAGAAGGGCCAAATGGATCAACTGAAGCCAATAACAAGCCATAAATGATACAGTAGATTTTCACAATTTGTGCCTGTGTTGTCAGGTGGGATTGGTGAAAAACCCATAGAAAATTTCCATCCCCAACTTTGACTAAATAACCATGCCACAATGGGACTGAGGGCTGTAGCCCTGGAGCAGAAGGAGAGTAGAGGGGGTGGGGTTCAGCACCACAGTCCTGAAAGCTCAGAGCTCCACGGAGTGGGTCACTGTGACTGACTCACCCAGAGACCTTAGAGCTGCATGGTGCCCTGCCTGGACTCTGCAGGTACTGACTGAGCTCAGGGTGTCTCCCCCAGACAGGGAGCTGCCTGGCTCAGTGGCTGAGGCCCCCCTACTGCTGGTGGCTGGGAGTAATGGCTCAGCCTGGCTGGGGCTCCAGGTTCCCCAGGCCACCCGTCTGAGCTCTTCGGCCCAACTCCCTGGTGTAGTAGGGTGGCTGCAGAGGCAACTTTTGGGGTAGGTGAGTCAGGCACACACCTAGGTCCCCAAGCAGTAAGGGGCCCCGTCGCTTGCTTCATCTACCCCAAAAGCTGTGTGTGCCTAAATCAGCAGCAGGGGGCCGGGGCTTTGTTGGGGGAACTGGAGTGAGGGGGGACGGCAGTGAGAAGCGGCGTCAGGATCACAGAGAGGGGCCCCTACAGGCCTAGAGAGGGCTTCACAATGGGCCTTCGCCTAGGGCCCCCAATAGCCAAAGGCCGCCCCCGGTGGTCAGGTGGTGTCCGGCAGTAGAGGCAAGGCCTGGGTCCGGCTGTGAAAGACGGGGGCCTCCTTACGTTCTGGGGCTCAGCGAGGGTGTGGCAAATGTGCGCAGGAGACTCCGCCCCTCCCCACACCTCGGCCGCTGACGTCGGCCCCTGCCCCCTGGGGCCGTTTGAATGGGGGCTGGGCGGTGTGGCGCCCCAATCTAGCGGCGCTTCAGGCCGTGCGCGTTCCGTACCGCTATGGCGCCAAACCTGTGTCCCCAGCCTCGCCCTGGCCTGGCAGCGCCGCCCTGTTCCCGTTCCGCCCTGCGCTGCGGCCGCCACCATGATCTGCCTGGTGCTCGCCTTGTTCGCGAACATCTTCCAGGGCGGTGAGTGCGGGGCGGGGCGGGGATGCCCCCCGCAGACCGGGGAAGGGAGTTGGATCCGGGGGCTGTTCTGTCCCCTTCCCCCGCTAGGGCGCTGTGGGTCTGGGTACCGACCCCCTTCTTCCCTCGCCTCCCGCGGTGGGTGGCGACGCGTCCGTTCTGGGCAGCCACTGCTGAACGCAGGCACCGGTGGATCCCACCCTGCTCTGGGGCTGGCTGGGCGGGGCAGGGACCTGTCCCCGCAGCTGAATCCCGCCGAACAAAGCACGTACGCGGACACACGGGGGGGGGGGGACAGGTGCAGAGACGGACAGGGTCCCGTGGCCGGCCTTTGGCGAGGCTGGATCCCTGCCTCTGTGACCTGTGCACTGCCACCGCAAGCTGGTTCTGGAGGAGTCAGCAACCTCTGCCACGTGTGCCAGCTGTGGCATACAAGCCCATTGGGAGTGGCGCCACGAGCCGTTCATGCCACTGAAGAACACAAACCATCTCGAGGATGGCCATGGCTGGGGTGGAGGTCCCCAGCCCCTGGGAGGGGCTCCTTTCCGTGGTGGCTTGGGTGTGTCTTTCCTTCTTCCCACCTTGTGCATGGAGACCCCCACTCCAGCCATGGCCATTGCTGAATTTTCAGACTGCTGCTGCTTTTTTTTTTTTTTTTCCAGCAGAGGGGTGGCTGGCACTGGCTGAGGGTCAGGGAGGAGGGGCTGGTGTAGTGCCAAAAACAGTCTCCCCACAGATTTTGTTACCGTCTCTGTTTTTGGGGTGTAGGTGCCAAATGCAGAACCTGTGACCTCCAGAAACTGCCACAGTCACAGTTTCTGCCCTTTCTCTGGTTCTGTCACATAGACACCCAATGCCAAAACTGAGCAAAACCTGTGACTCCCAGAACTGCCACAGTTTCTGTCCTGTCTCTATTTCTAACAAACTGGTTGGAGTTAGATAATGAAATAGAGAGTAGTCCACTTCAGATTTAGGAAAGCAAACACCATTCTGGGATGTATTAAGAACAGTATTGTAAGGAAAGATGTGGACAAATTAGAGAAAGTCCAGAAAAGAGCAACAAAAATGATTAAATGATTAAAGATCAGGAACATACCTAAAAGGTTGTTACAAGGAGGAGGGAGAGAAATTATTCTCTTTAACTGCTGAGATAGGAAAAGAAGCAATGGGTTTAAATTACAGCAAGAGAGATTTAGGTTGGACATTAGGAAAAAATCCTAATTGTCATGGTGATTAATCACTGGAGTTCATTGCTTAGGGAGATAAAAATTTCCAGTGATGGAGATTCTAAGATCAGGTTGGAGAAACACCTGTTACGGATGATCTAGAAGATGGTACTTGGTTCTGCCATGAGTGCAGTTGGACTTGATGAGCTCTCAAGGTCTGTTCCAGTTCTATGATTCTATGATACTATGAAAACCCATGTCCCTCAGAACTGCCACAGTTTCCGACTGGTACCTGATGCCAAAACCAGGCAGAACCTGTAACCTCAGAAGAGATCCCACTCAAGCATCTGACACAATGTGATTTTTCTCCCACAAAAGTTCATGCGATAAATAAATTTGTTAATCTTTCAACATGCCAGCAGTCTCCTCATTTGTTTTACTGAACTAGACTAACAGACACAGTTTCTAACCAGTATCTGTTTCTGCCACCTAGATATCCAATGCCAAAACCAGGCAGAACCTGTGAGTCATTTGTTTTATTGAACTAGACTAACACAGGTACCCCTTTGGAACTTCAAATCTGATACCTCTTACCTTTTGCATTCTCTGGCCCAGGGATAAAAATTTTTAATTTTAAATTCATGTATCTTTATCAATATACGCTACATCACCCTACTGCTTTTTGAGCAGACGCTCTTCCTGCTTCTGCTATACTTTTCAATGTGAAGAACAGATTCCTATTTAGCCTTCTTCATTCCGTTTTTACACATCATTTGCTGCCATTTAAATTCTTTTCTATTTTTCTACATACGGTTTAAGTTCTTTAATTTTTTCATAATGTGTGAATTCTTTTTCTTTCTGTTGCCATGTCTGCACTGCTCAATTATCACCCACCAGAATCTGGACGTTGTATGAGTGTCATCATGCCACGCTCCTTGAATTAGGCTCTTGCATCTGTTCTTTTCTTGCATCCGGTTCTGTTCAATATTTTCATCAATGATTTAGATGATGGTATAGAGAGTACGCTTATAAAGTTTGCTGATGATACGAAGCTGGGCGGGGTTGCAAGTACTTTGGGGGATAGGATTGCAAATCCAAATGATTTTGACAAAGTGGCGAAATGTTCTGAGGTAAATAGAATGAAATTCAATAAAGACAAGTGCAAAGTACTCCACCTTGGAAAGAACAATCCATTGCACACATACAAAATGGGCAATGACTGCCTAGGAAGGAGTATTGCAGAAAGGGATCTGGGTTCATAGTGGAGTACAAGCTAAATATGAGTCAACAGTGTAGCACTGTTGTAAAAAAAGCAAACACCATTCTGGGATGTATTAACAGGTGTATTGTAAGTAAAATACGAGAAGTAATTCTTCTGCTCTACTCCGCCCTGATTAGGCCTCAACTGGAGCATTGTGTCCTGTTCTGGGTGCCTCATTTCAGGAAAGATGTGGACAAATTGGAGAAAGTCCAGAGAAGAGGAACATGAATGATTAAAGGTCTGGAGGACTTATGAGGGAAGATTGAAAGAGCTGTGTTTGTTCAATCTGGAAAAGAGGAGACCAAGAGGGGACACAATAACAGTTTTCAAGAACCTAAAAGGTTGTCATGAGGAGGAGGGAGAAAAATTGTTCTCCTTTACTGCCAATGATAGGACAAGAAGTAATGGGCTTAAAGTATGGCAAGGGAGGTTTAGGTCGGACATTAGGAAAAAATTCCTACCTGTCAGGGTGATTAACCACTGGAATAAGTTGCCTAGGCAACTTGTGGATTCTCCATCATTGGAAGTTTTAAAGAGCAGGTTAGACAAGCACCTGTCGGGTGGTTTAAGAGGGTACTTGGTCCTGCCTTAAGTGTAGGGACTGGACTTGATGACCTCTCATGGTCCCTTCCAGTTTCTATGATTCCATCCCCACTAATCACCGTTGGGCCGACATTCAAAGTAGGGCACCGTGAGCAGGTATCCAAAGTGCAGCTAGACACAGTGTCTTGTGGGAAGGATGTTGTGCTTCCATGATGCAACGTTCTTTCACCCTCCCTTCCTCTCCCAAAGAAACAGGAAACAATTTTTCCTACTTTTTTTCTCTGCTGTGCGCCCAGAGGGGCATGGAGCCCACTGAGCTCTGCACTATCATTGTAAGCATTGCAAACATCTCACACTTTATCCAGCAGTATTTTCAACAGCAAAAGAGGAGCCACAAAGTAGGAAATTGGGATGTTACTGAGGGTTCCCTGTTATAAGTGAAAGAAACGATCCCCACTTGCTACAGATGGTTATGCATCATCTTCTGTCAGTGGAGCGCTGTAGCTCCTTATCAAAGTGGCATGTCTTTGGTGATGATCCAGAATGACTGTTCACCATCCTAGTCCACTGATATGCCTGCCTCAGCTCTTGGATTTTAATGTGGTGTTGCTGCATGTCCCTTCTGTGACCTTTTCCAACCATAACCCACAAAATTGTCTTGTGGATATCCAGATTTCTTTTGGTGGCTCAGAGGTGAGGGAGAAAGACTCCTCGCCCATTCACTGCCATTAAAAGTGCCAAAATATTTATCTCTGCATTGAGAGGACATAGTCAATGTGTGCTGATCTGTGTATCATTCCTGTTCACTCGTACAGTGTGATTGTGTATTGCAGGGGTCAGCAACCCCCGGCACACATGCCAAACTTGGCATCCGGGCCAATCCCACTCAGAACTGCAGCCTGCACCTCACACTGCTGCCCCTTACTGCTGGTCCTGGAGCTGACCCTGAGTATGCTGCTTGGACCATGTGGGTGTTAAATTTCCAGCTACTGTTCTCCCACCCTGGGCCACATGCTTGGGTGTGCTACAGGGTGGGAGATTTAAAAGGCCCCACCCAGTTTGGCCCAGCTGAGCTCTCACCAGGCATGCAATGGCTAAAAAAGGCAAGCTATGTCTATATTGGCAAGTTAGTTCGAATTAAGGAGGCTTAATTCGAACTAACTAAAGCCTTGGCTACACTAGGCTTTAGTTCCTTCGAATTAAGGGCTTCCTTAATTCAAACTAAAAAGTTCAAATAGGGTATTTGAACTAAGAGGTTAATTTGAACTAACTAGTTCGAATTAACCAATATGGCCATGTTAATTCGAACTAATTTCTTAGCTCGAATTAACTGGCCATTGAAATGAATGGGGATCGCTAATTCGAACTAAGCAAGTGCCTGCTTAGTTCAAGCTAACATTCTAGTGTGGCCATGCGAGTTCGAATTAAGCTAATTCGAACTAATTTTAGTAAGTGTAGACATAGCCATAGATTCTAAGGTCAGAAGGGACCAGTATGATCATCTAGTTTGACCTCCTGCATAATGCAGGCCACAAAACCTCACCCACCCACTCCAGCAATAAGCCTCTAACCTAAGACTCAGTTATTTACCTCTTCAAATCATGATTAAGGACTTTAAGATACAGAGAATTCACCAGTAGGTGAGCCATTCCCTGTGCTACAGAGGAAGGCGAAAAAACCCCAGAGCCCTAGACAATCTGTCTTGGGGGGAAAATTCCTTCCCACCCCAAATATGGTGATCAGTTAATCACTGAGCACATGGGCCAGTCAACCAAGAAACAATTCTCTGTAATAACGCAGAACCCACTCCATCTACCCTCCCTTTTTAGGTCACTTGCATATCCACTACCAGTAGCCAAAAATCAAAGATCAGTCAATTTCCAAAATAGGCTATCCCATCATACCAACCCCTCCATAAACTTATCAAGCTCAGTTTTGAATGGTTAGAAATGGTTAGAAACCCATGTCTAATTTAAGCCTAAATTTTCTGATGGACAGTATTTATGCATTTGTTCTAGTGTCCACACTGGTGCTGTACTCAAATAATTCCTCTCCCTTCCTGATATTTATCCCTCTGATGAATTTATAGAGAGCAATCAAATCACCCCTCAACCTTCTTTTGGTTAGGCTAAACAAGCCAAGCTCATAAGGCAGGTTTTCCACTCCACGGACCATCCTTGTAGCCCTTCTCTGCACCTGTTCCAATATGAATTCATCCTTTTTAAACATGGGGGACCAGAACTGCATGCAATATTCCAGATGGGGTCTCACCAGTGCCTTGTACAGCAGCACTAACACCTCCCTGTCTCTACTTGAAATACCTCTCCTGATACACCCTAAAACTACATTAGCTTATTTCATGGCCACATCACATTGGTGGGTCATAGTCATCATGTGATCAACCAGTACTCCCAGATCCTTCTCCTCCTTAGTCCATTCCAACTGATGCGTCCCCAGTTTATAGGAAAAGTTCTTATTATTTGTCCCTAAATGCATGATCTTGCACTTCCCATTATTAAATTTCATCCTGTTCCTGATACTCCAGTTTCAGGGTCATCCAGATCTTTTTGTATGGTATCCCAATCCTTCTCTGTATTGGCAATACCTCCCTACTTGGTGTCATCCGCAAACTTTATTAGCACATTCCCACTTTTTGTGCTAAGGTCAGTAACAAAAAGGTTAAATGAGATCGATCCAAAGACTGATCCCTGAGGGACTCCACTAGTAACCTCTTTCCAGCTTGACAGTTCACCCTTCAGTATGACCTGCTGTAGCCCTCCCTTTAGCCAGTTCCTTATCCACCTTACTATATTCATATTAATCCCCATTTTCTGTAATTTATCTAATAATTCCCTATGTGGAACTCTATCAAATGCCTTGCTGAAATCTAAGTAAATTAAGTACACTGCATTCCCTTTATCTAAAAAATCTGTTATTCTCTACAAAAAGATCAGGTTGGTCTGGCACGATCTACTTTTTGTAAAACCATGTTGTATTTTATCCCAGTTACCATTATCCTCTATATCCTTAAGTACTTTCTCTTTCAAAATTTTCTCCAAGACCTTGCATACTACCGAGGTCAAACTAACACGCCTGTAGTTACCCAGATCATTTTTATTCCCTTTCTTGAAAATAGGAACTATATTAGTGATTCTCAGTCATATGGTACAAACCCGAGTTTACAGATTCATTAAAAATCTTTGCTAGTGAGCTGGCAATTTCATGAGCCAGTTCCTTTAATATCCTCAGATGGAGATTATCTGGGCCCCCCAATTTAGTCCCATCCAGCAGCTCAAGTTTGGCTTCTACCTCAGGTATAGCAATTTCCCCTTTCATGACCTTGTTCCCATTAGCTACCCAACTTCTATCCCCCAGCTCATCCTCACTCTCATTAAAAAAAGATGCAAAGTACTTATTAGACATTCAGTCATGCCTAGATTACCCTTGACCTCCACCCCATCCTCAGTTTTTAACGGTCCCACTTCTTCTTTCTTTGTTTTCTTCCAATTTATATGGCTAAAGAACCTTTTACTATTGGTTTTAATTCCCTTCACAAGGTCCAGCTCTGCTTGACTTTTTGCCTTTCTCACTTCATCTCTACATGTTCTCACCTCCAAAAGGTAGCTTTCCTTGCTGATCCCTCCCATTTTCCATTCCTTGTAGGCTCTGTGCTTCCTCCTAATCACCTTTCCAAGATGCTTACACATCCAGCTTGGTCTACAGCTCTTACTTATGGATTTTTTCCCCTTCCTCGGAATGTAGGCTTCGGATAGTTCCTGCAAATTTGATCTGAAGTGATTCCAAGCCTCTTCTACCTTTACATTCCTGAGTTCTTCAGTCCAGTCCACTTCCCCAACTAATTCCCTTAATTTTCTAAAGTTATTCTTTTTAAAGTCAAAGATCCTGGTCACAGATTTTTTTGTTTATCCTTCCAATTAGTTTGAAATGAATCAGCTGGTGGTCACTCAAAACTAAGTTGTCCCCTACAACCAGTTCCTCTATGAGGTCCTCACTACTCACCAGTACCAAATCTAAGATGGCATCCCCTCTTGTTGGTTCGGTAACAGTTTGGAGAAGGAATTCATCAGCTATCACATCCAGGAAAACCTGGGCCCTCATTACTACTAGCACATGTCCTCCAGTCTATATCTGGGAAGTTAAAGTCTCCCATAATCAAACAGTTCCCAGTAATATTTACTTCCTTAAAGGCCTTAAAGAGGTCCCTATCCATGTCTAAATCAGATCCCGCTGGTCTGTAACACACCCCAAGCACTCTCCCTGGAGAAACTCTAGTAGCTCCTCCAGTGGGAGCTTCCTTAACATGCATTTGACCAAGTGGGTTGGAGCCCATGAAAGCTTATGCCTGAAGAACTTTGTTAGTCTTCAAGGTGCCACAGGACTCTCATTTTTTGCCAAATATTCCTGATTACTGTCCTCCTCTAGTTTTCCAGTGCTGCCAAAGGATAGTAAAAGAAAACACATCCCCAGCCCAGCAACCCAGTGTAGCCCATTGGCCAGCCAAACAGGTGAAATCATCTTTCTGCAGTGGTTTAAAATAATCATCCAGTCAGTTCCCCTGATTATTCGTCATAAGCCTTCAGTTTACATTCAAATTCAGATAGCTTGTGGAGCCCCTGGTAGCTTGATTTCAAATTCAAAGGCAGTATTAGGGCTGGAAATTTCTGCTCCCTCAGACTACACAGCATAATGTTTTGCCCAGATTTTGAAACCTAGCCCAAGTCTGTCTGGATTTCTTGAATTAAAAAGGCCATGCGTTCAGTGGGTTTTAGTTCTGTTCTTTAATTAAGGGAAGAGGATTTATTAAAATAGTGGGACTTGATTAGGCTGCAATAAATGCTGGTAAATGTAGCAACTCCATCTTCTATGCATTCAGTCCAAGAAGGTTTGGGACTGGAGCAGGAATCTGCTGGGTATCAGAAAGGATATTATCCTGACAAGTGCACCCAGATTTTCCAGGAACAAAGGAACTAAAATCTACAGCAAGTCTGTGGGTTGGGTGGATGTTTCTTGCTGTAGCCCCCAGAGATTTCCACATACATTTCGGGTCTGCTCCTCCTTCGAGTTCCCTGTCTTTGCCATGGGGAA
The DNA here is from genome assembly GCA_007922175.1 of Pelusios castaneus. NCBI lineage: Eukaryota > Metazoa > Chordata > Testudines > Pelomedusidae > Pelusios > Pelusios castaneus. The sequence goes on from ML685767.1 coordinate 175,181, forward strand.
GGTGATTATCTCCACTGCTCTGACCTCTGAAGCCCCTCCTGCACGTGTGCCACTCACCCCCAGAGCACTCCAGTATTGGACTGGCTCTGGCTGTCTGCAAACCTTGGACTTTTGTCTCCTCCAGTCCTTCGCCATATATGGAATCAGTTTTGCAGCCCAAACTATTGGTAAGATATACCCCATTCTATCTGAGGCCAGCCCCAGCAGCATCTGCCTCTTCCCCATCTCTGGGTTTCATTTTTAGTGCTTGATCCTGGCTGTAGTGACTTTCTGACCCTGAATGCATGCCGGTGCTGGCTCTAGCCCTAAGTGTTTCTCCTCATCTTCATCTGTTTCAGCTTGCACTGGAGTGAATGAGCACACCTTCCTAGCCATCAAGCCAGATGGCTTGCAGCGGCATCTCGTAGGGGAGATCATCAAGCGCTTTGAAAAGAAGGGCTTCAAACTGGTGGGGATGAAACTCATGCAGGTGAGAGGCAGAACAAGGGCTGTCCTAGTGTCCTTGTCTCTAAAGGTCCAATCCATGCCTCATTCACGCTGGGTATGCTTGGCTTTCTACAAGTTGTTTCCACTTGTGGCCTGAGCCGTTTGGAGCAGGGATCTGTTTGCACCATATTTCCTAATGGTGCTTTGTAAATAACTCCTAGTTCTTGTGCAGCATTTTTATTAGTAAATCTCCAAGAGCTTTGCATAGCGCGATATCATGATCCACATTTTATGCATGAGGAAACTGAGGCACAGAGAGGGGAAATTACTTGCCTAAGATCACTTAGCCAGCCACAACAAATGCTGGCAATAGAATCCATAGAAGCATAGAAATGTGGGGCTGGAAGGGACCTCAAGAAGTCATTTAGTTCAACTCCCTGCTCTGAGGTAGGATTAAGTATGCCTGCCTCCTTAGTCTCAGTCTAGTGGGCTATCCACTAGGCCACAAATAGAAAAGTTCAGGAACACCTGTAAAGTGTGGCTGAGGCCATTTCTCTAGCAGTCCCTCCCATGCCAGCTCAACACAGTGATATATCCACCTATGGCATGGAAACAAAAACAAAGCGTCTGACGAAGTGGGATTTTCTCCCACGAAAGCTCATGTGATAAATAAATCTGTTAGTCTTTAAAAGTGCCACAGGACTCTGTTGTCTTTCTACAATAGACTAACATGGCTACCCCTTTAGAAAAGGAAGCTTGTTAGGCCTACCATGCAGTTAGTCAGCTCAGCTAGAGGGATTTAATTCAGATTGTTTTCTGGCCACCATCTCTTGGGGTGAAGTTCTCCAAAGGAATTAAGTCCCATATTCAGAAGTTACTTAGCCACCTAAATCTCATTGACAGTCAGTGGGAGTCAGGCTCCTAAGCCTCATTGCCAAAAACATCTTAAAGCATTTGTACGTTTTCAAAAGTGACTAAATGATTTTGGATCCTGTCTTTTCTCCACCCTAGTCTGTCTTGTGCAGTGGACTGTCCTGTGGGCTATTCTGCTCTAACCGTTTTGCAGCATTTGTTATGAGCTTATGCAAATGGACTTGTAATGGAAGCTAGTTTGTCATAATCCGTGTAATAGACATGGCTGTTGATTAAAGAGCTACAAATAGCCTGTTCTGAACAGAGCCTGAATTCTGTCCCTGTTGATTACCTGAACCTTGAAAGGTCCTGTGAGGCTATAAACAGAAAACAGATGAGAACTGAACTGAAGGAAAAAATGGGATTCCCCAGATGAGGAATGGACTGATCCAATCGCGTCTGGCATTTGTTCCTTTCTGATGTTCTTGATTTCCCTCTCTCAACTGTCCTGGAGACTCCAAAGCAGACTTTTCTGGCCACCAGAATGGCCATCACAAGCCATTTTAGAACCATCCCCTCCTACAAGGGCAAACTAAACAACATGCTGTGTTTGTGCTCAGGCCTCGGAAGATTTGCTGAAGGAGCATTATATTGCCCTACGCGATCGCCCCTTCTACAGCCACCTGGTGAAGTACATGAGTTCGGGGCCTGTCATAGCCATGGTGAGTACTGGCCAGGGCCGCTTTCATGTACTGAAAATGAAATCAAGTGCAATAAGCGTTGACTCGAGGCCACTCCATCTTCCCTTCATGCCCCTCCTCTGACTGAAATGTTAAATTGTTGCCTGTAAAAGTGACAGCTGGACACATCTTTGTTTTATTCAAACAGATACGCTTAGTGTTCTTAAGGCAGATTCTTGCTTACCTCCAGCTACACTCATAGGAGGTGGTGGAGTTAGTTAAGGGGTGTTTAGAGAAGAATTTGGCTCTCCTGCTCAGCAAGCTGTGGAAGCTAACTTGTGTTGTGGTGTCCATAGGTCTGGCAGGGGCTGGATGTGGTAAAGACAGCTCGCACGATGATCGGTGAAACTAACCCGGCTGATTCCAGACCCGGCACCATCCGAGGGGATTTCTGCATTGACATCAGCAAGTAAGAGTCTTGGTTTTATTTTCACTGGGGAATCCTCTGTCCCCCAGTTGGAAGTGGGAGGGGCTCCCTCTGCATTCTGCTCCATGTCCCAGTTACATTCCCGCTGGCTGAGCAGGACTGCCTTTGGGGTCAGCTGTCCATGCTCCCTCATTGTCAGAGGGTCACTTGTGTGTGATGTACACACTGTCCTGTACCTGGTCCCACCATAGGCAGCAAGAGAATGATTCCAGATCATCTGTGGCAGGGTGGAGTTCTCCACTTATGCTGCATCTTAGGGATTTTACTTTATGGTATGGGTCTCCTTGTCTGGGGCCCAAACCAGTAACACCGTATTGAACCCATAACGTCTTGGCATCCCTTGCAGGAGAGGGTGAGCAGTCACTCATCCCACAGGTCCCTCCCTGGACCTCAGCACTGCAAGCCCCCAGCTGTGCTGCTTAGAGTGGAGTGGCTGAGAGGCCACATGAAGTAGCTCAAATGACAAAGTCAGGCTGCAGCCACATCGCATACAAGGCAGAGAGAGGCCAAGGCCTTCAGAAGGCAGAGGGAGGAGAGGGTCTGGCCTCTCAAGCAGAGCCTTCAGTCAGTGATGCCTGTTTCCTCAGACTGCGAGCTCTGTGTTCTAGCCCTGCCTCTTTCCGAGCGCCATCCCCAACTGCCCTCGCATCCTCCATTGAAAGCCTGCCCCACTGTAGGCTTGCTAAGCCTCACTGGGGCTGATTGTACCCAGGAGAGCTCTTTAACCCCTTCTTGACTGAGTGGGGGATCTGCCAGCGCTTCACACTTACCTAGACATTTTCATCTTCTGAGTGCTGCTCAGGCACTCAACTCATCACTGTACCCACTGTGGGAGAGGAGAATCCACTTTTGACAGCGGGGATACTGAGAGTGTAAGGACCTGCTCAAAAGGGCCACAGAAGGAATCTGTCAGAGCCAGGACTAGGTAGTGAGAGTTTCTGGCTCCCAGTCCTGTGCTCCAGCTGTGCTGGTCTCCTAAGATGTACATTTCTATAGTAAACTTGGCCACGAAGAGCACTGTGCTAATGTCCCTTTGGGCTCAGGCTTGCTAGGCTGAGCGATGGCGGAGAGCTGAGTAGCTGTCCTTTCCTTCTGCTGTAGGCTTTTTTCTGTTACCACAATAACGCAAGGGGCCTTCCGCTTGGCTTCGAACTGTCAGCTATGTCAAGCTATAGTTTTCTGAAGCCCCCAACCCCCATCAAGACATAGTTAGGAGCACTCCCAGCCATTAACCAAAGAGATTGCCCTGCTCAGGCTAACAGATGAGCTTTTCTCCTAGCCCTTAGTCAGGCATTGAGTTAGTTGGGTGTTAACTAAAGACAAGGAAGAATCTTGAACACTCTGAGGCCCTGTCTACATCAGGGGTTTGCACCAGTGATGTTATATAATTGGTGACTGAAATCAGGGGTAACTCTCAGAGTAGCCAAAGACTAAATGAAAATCAATTCCCTGCTTTATTACATTCCATATCCTTGGCAGCTGATGCCAAACCTACTAATGCTCCAGTGCTCCATGGGGTCTTCCAGGAAGGGAAAAACTGGGGTCAGAAGTGGTGAATTTCTTATAGAAAAAAAGTAGAATTGCAAGTAAAAAAGCCATTTTCACCCCTTCATGAAGCCAGAGCAGCAAATGGAAGAATATATATAAAATGGAGCACCTAAGAAATTCAGAAGCTGGGTCAAAGGCAGGCCCAGTTGCTGCTTTGGTGATGTGATCTAGGGGAGAGGACTGGTGGGAATTGGCAGCTCCCACATGGCACAGAATACTCACAGTCAGTGTGACTATGTCCTGTCCTCTGCCGTAAGACAAGTAGCTCTGGGCTGGGGCCTTGGGGAATGGTGAGAAACACGAGGCTCCTTCAGGAAGGACACAACGACATGGCACTTGTTCAGCAAGATTTATTATATTAGGCATGATGAAATGACTTCCAGCTCTTGTTTTCTGCCATCTCTGACTTGGAGAGTACCTGTTCTTCTTCCTCATAGGAATGTGATACATGGCAGCGACTCAGTCGAGAGTGCCCGGCGGGAGATTTCGCTCTGGTTCCATGCAGACGAGCTGACCTGCTGGACGGACAGCACCGAGCACTGGATCTATGAGTAATCAGAGCAGTCTGGGGGGAAGGATGTCTTTTTGACACTCAGGCACTGTACAAACCCATCCATTTCTATTTCTCCTTCTCTGGGACCGCACTAGACTCTGTCGTAGTGTGGTTCTTTCATTTGGTGTTTCTCTCTAGGGGTAGGTGGAGGGTTGTGGGAAGTCTATTCCACACTGGCAGCTGACTAAATCTTAGCTCTCTGGGATAACAGCTACTTGATGCTGCTGGCCTGGTTTTGTAACCACTCTGCCACAGCCTAAAACCTCCAGGGGTTCCAGGTGCCCTGCAAAGGAAAGCCTAAAATGGCTTGTGCCCTTCTGGCATCTTTCTAATGTATAGAAAAGGCCTTACAGTCACACGGATATGTTAGAGCCTGTCACTCTGGTGACTGGAGAACTATGGAGATGATGACATCACAAGAATAAGAGAAGGAAAGTTTAGCAACTTGAGATTTTGATTAGAAAGGTGGTCCCATCTGAGGATCCTGTCTGTCCTCCTGCATAGCATGGGCCAGAGAACCTCACCCAGTGATTCTGGCATCAAGCCCGTCATTTCTGGTTGAGCCGGAGCATACCTAATCTCCATTTAAAGGCCATTGTGCCAATGGTTAATTACTAATTTTTACCTTAAAAATACACACCTTATCTTCAGTCTCAGTTTGTATACCTGCACTGGGCCTTGCTATGCCTGCGTGCTGAGCATGATCCGCTATCAGAAATCACTCTGGGCAAGTCGCCTCTTCACCTTTCCTTTGATAAGTGAAAGAGTGTGTTTTTTTCAGGCTTTCACTGCCAGGCAGGTTTTCAAGCCCTCAGATCCATCTTGTTTTACTCTGCTAAACCCTTTCCAATTTTCCAACCTCCTTCACAAGTTGTGGCCACCAGAACTGGACACAGTATTCTAGTAATGGTCTTACAAACGCTACATTCAGAGGTAATATTACCTTTGCACTAAATAGTCCCCTCTATATACAGCCCAAGATCACTCTCGCTCCTAGGAACTATCAGAATGGTCCATCTAGGCTAGTGTTCTGCCTCTGACAGAGGCCAAAACAGGTTGCTTTAGAGCAGGGGTGTCAAACTCATTTGCTATGGTGAGCCAGATTTGACTTAAATGTACTTCAAGTGGGCCATACATACCATAAATCGAAATACTAGGGCACACTCTCTATTTGGGAGAGAGTGTGGTGCCACGAAGCACAGTCACAGGCTGAATGGAAAAGATTGTTGTGGGCCGCATGTTTGACACCCCTGCTTTAGAGGATGGCTTAAGAAGCCTTCAGTAGGCAGATGTGTGATAACAGGCTTACACACCGTGTCATCTTGATCGCTAATGGGCTTGATGCACATGGTTTAATCTTTCTGCCTCAAAATGTTATTGGCTATGTCTACACTGGCAAGTTAATTCGAACTAACTTAAGCCTTGGCCACACTAAGCTTTCATTAGTTCAAATTAAGGGCTTCCTTAATTCGAACTAATAAATTTGATTATACCTTTCGAACTAACCGGCACATTGATCTTAATGCAACTGACTAATTCGAACTAAGCAAGTGCTAGTTCGAACTAAAATTCCAGTCAGGCCATGCTAGTTCAAATTAAGTTAATTCAAACTAACTAAAATTAGTTTGAATTAGTTAGTTCGAATTAACTAATTCGAACTAACTTTGGTAAGTGTAGATATAGCCATTGTGATTATTATGGGACCTGGCTATTCCTGAGATAAGCCGTGGCTGAGAGTGCTGCAGTTTCATCGACGGATTGTTCTAAACAGTATTTCCTTGTGTTGGGTTTGTGACTAGTTAGGGAGAACGGACGTTCCCACTCTTATCCCCCTGATTCTGTTCCTTAGCTTATATATTTTTATCATGTCCTGCTCTGATTCAACTCCTTTCTTAGGTAACAACCCCACTCCTGTCAATCTCTCTTCAGCTAAGTTTTCCCAGACCCTTGATTGTTCTCATTGCCCTTCTCAGAGCCCCCCGTAATTCTACAATATCCGTTTTGAGACAGGGTGACCAGGATTGCACACAAGTTGCACCACTGATTTATATAAAGGCATTATTAGCAGTCTCCATCTAAATTCACCAGCTTATTTTTTAGGCAACCTAAGGTATTAGATGCTTTGACTGCAGCTACACTGAGCAGTGGTTTTTATTGAGCTGTCCATCACGGTGCCCAGTTCCCTTTCTTGGGTTGATATGCTCTCTTGAGCTATGTCTACACTGGCAATTTAAGTCGATTAAGGAGGCTTAAGTCAACTTGTATTAAGCCACGTCTACACTAGGCTTTCACTAAGTCGACCTAAGAAATTCCTTAAGTCGACTAAATGAAAGCTTAAGTCGACTTTATAACTACCACTCATTAGGTCGGCTTAACCCTTAAGTCGACTCCTTAAGTCAACTTAAGGACGGTGTGGACGTGGAGTAACCCTTAAGTCGACTTAAGGGTGGTTATGTTGACTTAACAAAGTGGACCAAGTCGACTTAAAGTCGAACTTATTAAGTCGACTTAACAAAGTTGACCTAACTTTTTCTAGTGTAGACATTGCCTAAGGTCACTGTAAGAATAGTTCAGTAATGTAAGAATTATCTTAACCCCAGCGTTGCAGAGTATGTGCCATGACCCCCAAATCTTTTTCATAGTTGCTGCTTTCCAGGATACAGGGCCAGATGTAAAAGCTAGTTAAGATGTCTAAAAATGCAGAGAAGCACCCAGTGATATTTTTCAAAAATGCATTAATTCCTGAAGCATGAGGTACATAGGTACTTTGAAAAGATCCACATGGTGCTTAAATACCTTAAAAAGTCTGACCTGCAGTCTCTCATTCTGTAAGTGACCTAAATTCTTTGTTCCTAACTGCACGACCTTGCATGTGACTGTACTGAATGAACTCAGTTTAGCAAGTGGTCCAGATCACAGTGTAAGTGACCTGCCTTTACTATGCACCTCTTCACAATCTGTATTACTTGCCAACTTTTATCTGCAATGATTTTATCAATGGTCTGAAGGAAACATGCAGATGTTGGGCCAGGAATAGACCCCTTTGGGTCCTTAGGAGAAAAACTACCCTTGATGATGAGTCTGTTGTAACAGTTACTTTGAATTCTATCAGTTAGCCCTTTTTAACTCGCACAAACTGCTAGAGTGATTTTTTAGTAAGAATGTTGAACTTCTTGTTGCTCATTTGAATTAAATATGTATTAACATTTTGGAGGAAGAAAGTCTTTGTTAAAGATCTGACCACTTCCACTTCTTCAATTAAGGTGCAGGAGTTCACAATGGATATCCGATAGGTCTTCTGGCAAATTTAGGGGCTACCAGAGTGGAATCTTCTCAGGTAAGAAGCTTGACAAAAACCACCTTTAAAAAACAAAACCAAACCAAAAACCAAGCAATGATCACCAAACTCTGTTAGGCCTTCTTTATCCAGTGCAAACCAAGCACACGCCCTGTGTTCCCTACATTGTAACATATGAATGTTCTTTGCAAGTCCCCTTTAATCTCATGTTCCCATCGATTCCTGCGCTGCAGCTGGCCAGTAGCATTCATCAGGTGGCAAACCTAGAAAGCTGTAACCTCTTCACTTTGTTGGACATGCTTAAACATTACCATGGAGAGAGCTGTGCTGGCAGGAAGCTGCAGGCATGAGGCATCCAATGGCAGTCCCTTTCTGTGTTTTAATACAGAGGTAAAGCCTGGGAGATGCTGACAGCATTTAAGTGGAAGAAATCCTCTTCACCCATTAAAGACAAGGGCAGCTGGTGGGGATGAGGAACTTGGCAGGCCACACTTTGCCCACTGTTGTGTTAATTGATTTGAAGGTGATCTGACAATGCATGGGACAGCTTTAAGGCTGATTCGCTCGCCAGGGGGACTGTTCCCTTGCCAAATCTGGCCTCGGCTTTCAGAGCTCAATGAAATGAAAGCACAACTTAGACTCATAGGCTATGTCTACACTGGCAAGTTAGTTCGAATTAAGGAGGCTTAATTAGAACTAACTAAAGCCATGGCTACACCAGGCTTTAATTCGAATTAAGGGCTTCCTTAATTCTAACTAATAAGTTCGAATAGGGCTTCAGAAGTAAGGCTTTAATTCGAACTAACTAGTTCGAATTAGCCAATGTGCCCATGTTAATTCAAACTAATTTCCCTTAGTTCGAACTAACCGGCCATTAAAATGAATGGGGATTGTTAAATTAAGCTAATTTGAACAAACTAAAATTAGTTCGAATTAGTTAGTTCTATGAGTCTATGAGAACTAATTTTAGTAAGTGTAGACATAGCCATAGACTTTAAGGTCAGAAGGGACCGGTACGATCATCTAGTCTGACCTTCTGCAAAATGCAGGCCTCAAGACCTCACCCACCCACTCCAGCAATAGGCCACCAACCTATGACCGAGTTACTTACTCCTTAAATCATGATTTAAGGACTTTAAGATACAGAGAATTCACCGGTAGGTGAGCCATGCCCTGTGCTACAAAGAAAGGTGAAAACCCCCCAGAGCCCAGGCCAATCAGCCCTGTGGGAAAATTCCTTCCCGACCCCAAATATGGCGATCAGTTAAACCCTGAGCACGTGGGCAAGTCTCAACAGCCAGTTACCCAAGAAACAATTCTCTGTAATAACTCAGAACCCACCCCATGTGGCCACTTGTATATCCACCACCCATAGACAAATATCAGTCAATTTCCAAAATAGGCTAATCATACCATCCCCTCCATAAATTTATCAAGCTCAGTTTATAAAGCAGTTATGGTTTTTGCCCCCACAAGTCCCCTTGGAAGGCTATTCCAGAACTTTACACCTCTAATGGTTAGAAACCTGTGTCTAATTTCAACCCTAAATTTCTTGATGGACAGTTTATAACCATTTGGTCTGGTGTCCACATTGGTGCTGTATTCAAATAATTCCTTTCCCTCTCTGATGTTAATCCCTCTGATGTATTTATAGAGAGCAATCATATCCCCCCTCAACTTTCTTTTGGTTAGGCTAAACAAGCCAACCTTCTTGAGTCTCCTCCCATAAGGCAGGTTTTCCACTCCACAGACTATCCTTGTAGCCCTTCTCTGCACCTGTTCCAATTTGAATTCATCCTTTTTAAACATGGGGGACCAGAACTGCACGCAATATTCCAGATGGGGTCTCAGCAGTGCCTTGTACAGCGGCACTAACACCTCCCTGTCTCTACTTGAAATACCTCTCCTGACACATCCTAGAACCTCATTAGCTTTTTTCATGGCCACATCACATTGGCAGCTCATAGTCATCCTATGATCAACCAGTACTCCCAGATCCTTCTCCTCCTCAGTCCATTCCAACTGATGCATCCCCAACTTATAGGAAAAATGCTTGTTATTTGTTCCTAAATGCATGACCTTGCACTTCCCATTATTAAATTTCATCCTATTCCTGATACCCCAGTTTACAAGGTATCCAAATCTTTCTGTATGGTATCCCGATCCTTCTCTGTATTGGCAATACCTCCCAACTTGGTGTCATCCGCAAACTTTATTAGCACATTCCCGCTTTTTGTGCCAAGGTCAGTAACAAAAAGGTTGAACAAGATCAGTCCCAAGACAGATTCCTGAGGGACTCCACTGGTAACCTCTCTCCAGCTTGACAGTTCACCCTTGACAATGGAGCCCGTACCTCATGGACTGGTGCTACAGCAGCAGATAGTATGAATGAGCCCTAGTTTGTTACTACCCGTCACCCTTTCATGTGAATTGTTGCTATCTGGGATGGGCAGTGTGTGCAACAGCCTCATCTTTTGAGTCAAGCTCAGCCACCGTGTGTGTGAGCACATCAGTGTTCCCATTGCATGTTGCTGCTGCCCTCCTCTGGGATATGATGACTTAAACAAGGCAAACAACGTGTCTAGAGGCATGCTCTGTAGAAAGACACAGTTGGGACCAGGTGGGCCTTGCTCTTTCTTCTAACTTGGTTTCCTCCAGTCGTGTAGTCAGCCAGCAGTTAGTTCCCTAGCTGCCGGGAATGAGTCGTGTCATATGAGCAAGGAAATAAACTCAACTGGTGTGTCTGGCTGGCAAGGCCAGCTTTAAGCGGTGAGTGACGGCATATTGCCAATCATTTAAAGAAAAAACAAAGTTGCTTCACAACACTGACAGGTGGAAACGTCTCCTACCTGTTCCCTATGCTGCTGGGAAGACCTGCTGCTTATCACCAGCCCCAGCACTCATTGTTTATTTTTTGTTTGTAACTGACTGGGTTTACAAGGACTGGCCCTTTGCTTTTTTATAATAAACTCTGGAAAAATCCTGCGCTTGTGTGACGCTGTCCAGATTTAGGAAACCTTTTATGATATTATTTTGTATTAATATTTTATAATTGTTATAAACCATAGGAATTATGCCATGTTTGGTGTCAATGGAAAGGTAATAATTTGTGGGGAATGATTATATAGTTTATGTGTAGGATTCGTATTCATATTAGAAATTAGGAATATGATTGTTATATTTTAATTGGTGTGAGTCTAGGGAAATTCCCCCAGACTGAATGTCTACCCAGCCATTGTCTCTTTAATGGCCCATTAAGGAAGCTACCCAGTATAATGGGCCGAAGAAGAAAACCTGTTGAGCCACTAGAACTTGAACATGTGACTCAACTCCAGTTTGATTGGAGAGAACTGCACACAGCATGGAGAAGGCCAGAGGTGATAAAAGGCAGCAGCCCCAACTCCATCTGGCTCTCAAGTCCCCAGTCTACAGCTAACACCCATCTCTGGAACTATTCCTCTGAGACTGAACAAAGGATTGAGGCCCACCCTGATGCTGGGTGTTTACCAGAGGAACAAGCCTGCAAACTCCAGAGGAACAAACCTGCAAACTGCTTTTCATCGACTTTAAATCATTTGTATGTATGTGATTCGCTTTGACCCTTTAACATCTCTCATATTTTGCTTCTTTTCTTCTTATATTAAACCTTTAGTTGTAGTTGCTAAAGGATTGGCTACCAGTGTGGTATTTTGGGTAAGATCCAAACCTATATTGTTCTGTGTGCTGTGGCTGGCCCTTTGGGGTCAGGAGAACCTCTATCTTTAAGGGACCGTGCGGCTAGGTGGGAGCTGGAGTGCAATAAAGGGAGCTGTTTCTATTTTGGGCAGATTTCTTGGCACCCGGTGTGGGGAACCAGAAGCCTGGTTGTGACTGATAGGGAGACTGGTTTAAGTACCACCCATCAGTGTTTGGGGAGTTTAGCTCCCGGTTTTGCAGCTTGCCCTGATTTTTGCACGTCCAGGAAGGTATCCCAGGAGGCCCTGGTCGCAGCTTGCATTCGTTATTTCACCAAAGGGACTAAGCTGCCCCAGGAGTTTGCACAGGTTGCTGGGAAAAGGGCGTTAAGCTCCCAGAATGTTGCCTTTCAGGGAAAAATTAGATTGTGCTTTCCCAAGATACTGATGTGCTGCCAGGGGGTGGTTTGAGCCCTGTGCAGCATTACTTACACCGACAAGTAGCCACAGTTTGTAAAGACAACAGAGGCTAATTATCCCTTTTATGTTTCAGCGGGGAGCTGAAACATAAAAGGGAAGCTTACAAGAAGTGGAAGCTTGGACAGATGACAAGGGAGGTGTATAAAGATATTGCTCGGGACTGCAGGGATAAAATCAGAAAGGCCAAAGGACAATTGGAGTTGCAGCTAGCAAGAGATGTGAAGGATAACAAAAAGGGGTTCTATAAGTATGTCAGTAACAAGAAGAGGATCAGGGGTGGTGTAGGTCCCTTAATGAATGGGGCAGGCATCCTTGTGGTGGATGATGCGGAAAAGGCTGAAGTACTCAATGGTTTTTTTACTTCAGTCTTCACAGGGAGGGCCAGATCCCAGGCTACTACACGGGGTAACGCGGAATGGAGAGAAGAGTGGCCCTCAGTGATGGAAAGTCAGGTTAGGGAACGCTTAAAGAAATTGGATGTGCACAAGTCCATGGGGCCGGATGAACTGCATCCGAGGGTGCTGAGGGAGTTGGGGGAAGTGATAGCAGAGCCACTGGCCATTATCTTTGACAACTCGTGGTGAACGGGGGAGGTCTCAGAGGATTGGAAAAAGGCAAATATAGTACCTCTCTTCAAGAAAGGAAAAAAGGAGGACCTGGGGAACTACAGACAGGTCAGCCTCACCTCAATCCCTGGGAAAATCATGGAGCAGGTCCTCAAAGAATCCATCCTGAAACACTTGGAGGAAAATAGAGTGATCAAGAACAGTCAACATGGATTCATCAAGGGCAAATCGTGCCTGACCAACCTGATTTCTTTCTATGATGAGATGACTGGATTTGTGGATGCGGGAAGAGCCGTTGACATGGTATACCTTGACTTTAGCAAGGCTTTTGATACGGTTTCCCACAGCATTCTCGTCGGCAAGTTAAGGAAGTATGGATTGGACGAATGGACCGTAAGGTGGATCGAAAACTGGCTAGATCAATGGGCTCAGTGGGTAGGAATCAAGGGCTTGATGTCTGGTTGGCAACCGGTAACGAGTGGAGTGCCCCACAGGTCGGTCCTGGGGCCGGTTCTATTCAACATCTTCATTAATGATCTCAATGATGGGATAGACTGCGTGCTTAGTGAGTTCCATTGTCAGACTCAATCCATTCGGGCAGTCCAAACCTGGGGATCAATTCCTTCATCAATTTCACAGCCACCGTCCTAGTGGTGCAATTTTGGCAAGGGAATGCCGGAGGCCTGGGGGCGGAGGCTACTGGCGAGAAAATACTTGGTGGCCATCTGGACTAGGGCTTCCCTCCCCGCATGGGTTGCCAGGTGTAACTGATTCAGAACATTATGCACAAGAGTGCTCGGGAGAAGGACTTTTCCGTCCGATGTATGCCACCACCCATCTGTTTCCAGGAGCTGGAGCTTTGCAGCCAGAGCTCGCTCACCCTGTGAATAAACTGGACGGGGGAGATCTTCCAGGGCTGGGATGAAAGCGCCCACTAGAGTAGTTTCTTCTACGGGGGGGGGCCGGAGGCTGCACGTTTGGCTTCTCGGTCAGCTCGGGCATTTCCCTGAGTTACGTCCTGATCCTCCCTCTGGTGGGCCCGGCAGTGTACTACAGCCACCTCAGCAGGCAATTGAACGGCTGCTAGTAAACGGAGGATTTGTGGGCTGTACTTAACTGGGTTTCCCTGGCCTGTTAGCATTCCCCGCTGCTTCCATAGTCCTGCATGGGCATGCAGTACCCCAAAAGCATACCTGGAATCGGTGAAGATATTAACTTGCTTATTGGCGGCCAGCTCGCGTGCTTGGGTGAGGGCGATCAGCTCCGCCAGCTGTGCAGAGGTCCCAGGCGGCAGGGTCTGTGCCTCAATGGTGTCGAAGAGGGAAACCACAGCATATCCTGCCTTTCGCTGGCCACCAACCACCATGCTACTTCCAGCAGTATACCATGCAAAGTCTGGGTTAGGCAGGGACTGGTCTTTAAGGTCTGCCCTGCTGGAATGTTGTGAACCCACAGTCTCCAGGCAATTATGTTCTATACCCTCAGAGTCAGGAAGGAGGGTGGCCGGATTAAGAGCTGAGCAGGTCCGCAGTTGCACCTCTGGGTTTTCAGTGAGCTTGGCTTGATATCGGGCTAATCGAACCTGAGTTAGCCACAGACCCCCCCTTGCTATCTAGGAGGGTCTGGATCATATGGGGAGTATAGACCGGCATGCTACCCCCAAGGGTTAACTTCTCAGCCGCCTCAATAATCAAGGCTGTAGCGGCTACTGCCCGCAGGCATCCCGGCCATCCCGTAGCCACCTGATCCAGCTGTTTAGAAAAATACGCCACCGGGCGCTGCCAGGTTCCCAAATATTGGGTGAGAACCCCGAGGGCCAACCCTCTTCGCTCGTGAATGAAAAGCTGAAATGGCTTGGACAAGTCCGGGAGACCAAGGGCTGGGGCCTCCAGCAGCTTTTGCTGCAGAGCCTTATGGCGGCTTCCGCCTCAGTGGCCAGTGGAATGGCTCCTGGTCCATACCCTGGAGGCATTCATAAAGGGGCTTTGCTATAAGTCCAAACTCGGGGATCCAGATGCAGCAAAACCCTGCCGTGCCAAGTAACGCCCGCAGCTGCTTTCGATTGGTCGGGGTGAGGACTTGGCAGCCTGCCTCCTTTCTTTCAATGGCAAGTCGCCTCAGCCCTTGCTGAATATGGAACCCCAGGTACTGGACCTCGGTAAGGGCGATCTGCGCTTTCTTGTGTGACACGCGGCAGCCCCTGAGCCTGAGAAAGTTTAGCAGGCTTACTGTCGCTTTCAGGCATTCTTCCAGTCCCCGAGCTGCCAGAAGGAGATCATCTATGTATTGCAACAGGAGTACTCCTGCCTGGTTGTCCCACTCCTGTAAGTCCCCAGCAAGTGCCTGGCTGAATATGGTGGGGGAGTTTTTGAATCCTTGGGCTAAAACAGTCCAGCACAGTTGTTGCTTTACCTGCTTTCTGTCCTCCCACTCAAAGGCAAAGAGTTCCTGGGCCTCTTGTTCCACCGGGATGGTAAAAAAGGCATCCTTTAAAGTGAGAACAGTGAAGTACATATAGTGTTCCCCTATAGAAGCAAGTAATGTGTAGGGATTTGGCACCAGAGGGTTCAGGGGTTTCACCTGCTCGTTCACAGCCCTAAGATCCTGCACCAAGCGGTAGGTGCCATCCGATTTCTTAACTGGCAGAATGGGAGTGTTCCAAGCCGACTGACACTCCCGGAGGACCCCCGCGCCTTAGGAAGGTTTCAATGGTATGCTGCAGCCCCTCCCACACTTCTTGCCGTATGGGATACTGGCGGATTCTCACTGGAGTTTTCCCTGGGAGGAGCTGGATTGTAACCGTAGTAATGTGAGGCTTTCCCGGGAGCCTCTGTGGCCCACACTAGGGGATAAACTTGATCCTCCCAGTGGGCCCAATCCTGAGCTTCTTGGGCTTTTTCCTGAGGTTTCACTACCATTAGCCAGGCATGCTCTGGGGGTAGGTTGAGAGTGATTTCGTCCTGTGTAACATGCAGAGTGGCTCCCAGCTTACAGAAGAGGTCCCTTCCCAGCAGAGGGGGGTGGGGCAGTCGGGGAGGTAAACTATGCAGTGGGAAATATGTTTGTCTCCCAAAGTACATTCTGTGGGGGCATAGACAGGGCATCTCACCCCCTTCCCGGTTGCCCCAATCACAGTTAAGGAGTCTTCAATGGGCAGGTCTAACGGTTGGTTGACTGCCGTCTGAGCTGCACCCCGAGTCCACTAGAAAACTTATTTCTGAGTTGCCCACTCTCATCTTTGCACGAGGTTCAGGAGGTGGGCCCTGCCATCCTCCCCGACCTCCCTACTCAGGACTTGCCACCTCCATCATGGGGGGGGTCACCTCCCATTCCGGGCACTCGTTCTTCCAGTGCCCCTCCCGCCGGCATCTGGCACACTGGTTTCGCCCCAACCGCTGCTCCATAGGCCCCGGCCTACCTTGTCCTCGCCCTCTGGGTGGTCTTCCTTCTGGTGCTCTTCTGGGGTCGCTAGCCGTAACTGCGTCTACCATCACTTTTACCTGCCATTTGTCCTCATCTTCTCGGAGGGAATAGGCCCGATTGGCAGTCTCTAAAATTACAGGGTCCCACCTTGGCTCTACAAAGGGGACTTGATTCGGGGTTGTCGGGGCATCATTTGGGTTTGCCTCGTGCCTTCGCTGTGCCCCTTCCCTAGCCTTAGCAATTACCTGTTGCCTCTCGACTTCGGACAGTAGGGTTCTCAAGAGGACATTACAGTCGTCCCAGTCTGGCTTGTGACTTGCCAGACACCCTTCAAACACGGACATAAAACGGCTGGGGTTTGTTGAAAAGTCCCCGGCTTGTGCCTTGAAGGCAGCCAAGTCCACTGGGTTAAAGAGGACATGTGTGTGTAGACCTGCATGGTAGTAGCCGGTTGATTGTCACCCCCCCCCCCCCCTTGACGAGAGTGCAGTCTCAGTTATAAGTGGGTACATACCCAGGGCCCCCCCGCTCCCTGATCTCTGGGGCCCTCATCCCTAACTGGAGGGGGGATCAGGGCCGAAGGAGGCGCCGGTTCCGCCATTACAGCCGTGGGAGGGGCTGGTCTGCTCGAAGATGCCTCCGACCCGGTTGCAACCAGACTATATTTCCGCAACAGCTCTTTTTGGTCCCGTAGAGCCATAAACAGCTGGACATACATATGCTTATTCCACTTCCCGGTGCGCTGGCAAAACAAAAGAAGCTGGAGAATGGTGTTGTAATTAAGAGAGCCCCCTTGAGGCCACTGCTCCTGGTCCCCTAGCTGATACTGTGGCCAATCAACAGAACAAAACCTTTTCAATTGTTTCTTAATCATGGGGTCTGACCCCAAACCTTTCCAGTTTAACAGAATGCATTCCAAGGAGGTACAATACCCCGTGCCCTTTCCTTGTCCTTGCCCCATACTTACCTGGGACTACCCCTGGGCGTCCCCAGGGAAACGGACTTACCACCAAACGGACTAGTCCTACCTGTAGACCGGACCGGTTCCACACCGTCGCCCGACCCTCTGCCAGTGATTCTCCGCTTACCAAGGATGCGTTGCACTGAAGTGCCCACTGGGCTGGACAGTCTCAGGCAACGAGGCCTCCGGCAAAGTGCCAGTGTGCACATGGGTGTCGAGGCGGGGGCGGCTGCCCTGGCTCTCGGTGGGGTCCGGGCAAGGCTGTTTGAAACCCCTAAAATCCCAGTTCTCCTGGCTGGCTCGCCAAAACTGTTGCAGGTGGGACGGCCGAGTACGGGCTGGAGCTAGCAACAGTTCATTTAGGTTTGTTGCCCGGAGTTCACAGCACCAATAATCACACCAGGGCGGGGAAGCACACTAAGATTTCTTTGAGATCTCAAGCAGGCACACGGAGACAGGCACGTCTCAAATCATGCGCACCCCACCCCCATTGCAGTGACCCTTACACAGACAGGTAGTTTGCTTCAATACTTTTCTCCTTGTACGCGGTGGAAGTACTCTCCCCCTTCTCTTAGAGAACAAACTTTGACCGAGTTCCACTGGTACTTTCAAGGTTTGTTATCTATTTTGCTTCCTGAAACGGGGGGAACATCCTTATATGGTTGGTGTTACTGTGTCCCTGCTGCCTCTGAGTCTGGAGCAAAGGAGCTTCATCAGCACTATGGCCTTCCACTCCTTCAAGTTACCCAGTGCGCGACCCCAGATGCAGCCAGGGGCATCAACAACTGTCTGGATTTAGGGAAGCGTTTATGATATTATTTTCAATGGATATCTCATAAATGCTATAATCCATAGGAACTATGTCATGATTGGTATCAATAGAAAGGTAGTAATTTGCTGGGAATGATTATATAGTTTATGTCTAGGAATTCTATTTTGATTAGAAGTTAGAATTTGATGTTACATCTATACTTTAACTTACATTAATACCATTGTATCCTTAATGTTTAGGAATGTGCCAGGACAATGGTCCCAGGGAGTTACCTGATGAGCCATTAAGGAACAATGGTTGTATTCCTTCTGTCTGACTTTGTTGACTTAGGGCATGGGTCCCTTCTTGCTGGGACCACTCAGGTTTGCTTCCTTCTCCCCAGGACCCGCACTCCAGCTGATCAGCAGCTGGAGCGGGGCCCTGGAGAGAAGGAAGCCCCACGCTCCCCACACTCCCTCCTAGCCGGGACCATGCGGTCCCGACGAGGAAGGAGAGCTGCAGACCTGTGCTCCAGCTGCCAGCTGCTCAGCAGCGGGCAGCTAGAGCGGGGATCCCAGCAAGAAGGGACCTCCAGGGCTCTCTTCTCGCTGGGACCACTCACGTCCTGGTGAGAAGAAAGCCCCGTGGTCCCTTGTCCCCGGGATCCATGCTCCAGCTGCCGCAGCTGGAGCGCAGGACTCGGGGACAAGCGAGCCCCAGGGTCCCAACCAGGAGGGAGCGC
>ML685767.1:198024-212491 GCA_007922175.1 Pelusios castaneus
AAAGAAAAAAGAAATAAGGAAGGAAGGGAGAAAGGAAGGAAGAGAAAGAAAAAGAAAAAAGAAGGAAGGAAGAGAAAGAAAGAAAAGAAGGAAGAGAAGGAAAGAAAAAAGAGGGAAAGGAGAGAGAAGGAAAAGAGACAGGAAGCAAAGAGAGAAGAACGAAGGAAGAGAAAGAAGGAAGAAAAGGAAGGAAGAAAAGAGAGAAGAAAGAAGGGTAACAGAGGACAGAACAAGGAGCAATGGTTTCAAATTACAGCTGGCGAGGTCAAGGTTGGATATTAGGAAAAACTTTCTCACTAGGAGGGTGGTGAAGCATTGGAATGGGCTATCTAGGGAGGTGGTAGAATCTTCATCTTTGGAGATTTTTAAGGCTCGGTTAGACAAAACCCTGGCTGGGATTATTTAGGGGGAGTGGTCCTGCTTTTTAGCAGGGGGTTGGACTAGATGACCTCGTGAGGTCCCTTCCAACCCTATTATTCTATGATTCTATGATTCTCATGCAAGGAGTGAGGCAACCCTCCTGACAGCCTGGGCCAACCCTTCCAACACAGGATCCTAGCTCATGCTTCCTGGAGAGGGATCTTTGCACAATTCCCAGCTCAGGATTTCATTTCTCTGCCCTTTTTTCTCCCTTGTAGACACCAGCTTAAGAAGGAGACCGGTAACCCAACCACTCAGAAAGCACCCAGGCTCAAGATGAAAGCAGCAAGTTCAGATGTTAGAATAGGGGCACCCTTCGGTGCAGGAGCTAGTTGCAGTTGTCTGGGAATCAGTTTCCAGCAGTAGGTGTAATGCAGGAGTTCTGTGTGTATATCTTAGCATTCAGGTGGGAGGAGGGAGAGAGATGTTGGCAGGAAAGGAAAGACTCTCATTCAGGGATGTATGAGACTTGCCACACGATAATATGGCTCCTCTCAGCCTTGGAAAGAACTGGCTTCACTTGGGTGGTGTCTTCACCATTCTCCTCTGTCTCATCATCTTCCCCATCCCCTGCAGAGAGAGTACAAACAGTATAGAGGAGGGGAAGGGGAATGCAGAACATTACTGCCCTGGAAATCCTCACAAAAGGGTTGTGTTACTCAACAAGGCTCCTGGGCAGCATTAACTGAGCTCTTCTTTCATGCCCAAGGGCAGCTGTGGTGATGGGACACTGGGACACAAGAGAGGAAAACAGCTCTTCATAAAGAGGCAAAAAGACAACCTCCCAGCATCCCTGATCGTGTACTGACCAGGCTCCCTTGGAGGTATCTGTTCTTATAACAAAAGATCTGTTCCAAAACACAAGAGCTTAGAGGCTGCAGCACTTGGGCTACTATTATAGAGTGTGAGTGTATTTTTTGGATAAGAGCTATCTGGGGGGATTGATCTGTAGGGTAGAGTCAGCCAGTTGTGACAGATGGGGTGAGGCCAACCATGTGTTCTGCAAAAGGGGGCTAATTTGGAGAAGAAAATGCCCAAGTCCCTATTGTTTCCCTCTAAAGCAGTAGATATGAATAAGTGGAAATCATTTTCTGAACTCACTACATAGCAACACATTTCATCTCCAATCCCATTGTTCTATGTTTTACCCACACCCTTCAAGTAGAAAACATAGCGGGAGCTCACCAATCCGGAAATCAATGTACCCTTCTCCTCCACTCAGCACCAGGACATTCTTCAGCTTCTGTCCCTCGGTCTCAGTGGTTGCTGTGTTTGGATTCTCAGAGGGGCTGTCCAACACACTCCCATTCAGGGTTGCAAGTACATTACCTGAAAGAGCCCCGGGCACTGTCAGCACCTCTACCACAGTCCCAGAATGCTCAGCTCAAGGACATCAATGCAGGTGAGAGTCCTGCCAAGCAATTCCCTGTTGCTCATAGACTCCAAGGTTAAAGGGACCAATGTGATCAACTAGTCTGACCTCCTGCACAATGCAAGCCACAGAACATGACCCATCCACTCCTGCAATAAACCTTTAACCTATGATTGAATTATTAAAGTCCTTAGATCATGGTTTAAAGACTTTAAGGTACAGAGAATCCACCAGCAAGTGAATCTTGCCCCATGTTATAGAGGAAGGTGAAAAACCCTCAGAATCTTTGCCAATCTGTCCTGGGGAAAAACTCCTTCCCAACCCCAAATAGGGTTATTAGTTAAACCCTGAGCAAGTGGGCAAGACTCACTAGCCAGACACCCAAGAAAGAATTCTCTGTAATAACTCAGAAACCACTTCATCAAATGTCCCATCTCAGCCCATTGGCATATCCATCACTAATAATCAAAGACCAATCAATTGCCAAACTAGGCTGTCCCATCATACCATCCCTTCCATAAATTTATCAAGCTGAGTTTCAAAGCCAGCTAGATTTTTTGACCCCCACAGTTCCCCTTGGTAGGCTATTCCAGAATTTTACTCCTCTGATGGTTAGAAACCTGTGTCTAATTTCAAGTCTAAACTTCCTGATGGCCAGTTTATTTGTTCTTGTGTCCACTTTGGCATGAAACTTCATTCCTCTCCCTTCCTGATATTTATCCCTCTAATATATTTGTAGAGAGCAATCATCATATCTCCCCATAACCTTCTTTCGTTTAGGCCAGGGGTGTAAAACTCATTCAGTGTCGGGGGCCACACTGGAAGTCAGGACCATCCGGGGGCCGAGGTACCTCCAGGTAGACTTCCTCACCCCTTACCAACACAGTACCACCTGGGGTCCCTGACCTCTTCCCCTGCTGCGCTTGGGGCAGCGTGGGCTCCTCTTTCCCTTCTCCAAACCCGCAGGTTCTCTGACACCTTCCCTTTCCCCTGCCCTGCGGGCTCCCCTTTGCTGCATGGGCTCCCCAACCTCTTCCCCTTTGCTGCACTGCCCATTCCCTTCCCTGTTCCTGTGCCAGTTCCCTAACCCCTTCCCCAGCCCCCCCGCCCCATGGAGCTGGCTCCCCAGCCCCCTCTCTTCCACTTACCTGGCTCAAAGGGGCTCAATCCAACCCCTGGAGTCAGTTCTCTGGCCAGGCCATTCCCCACCCTGGGCCACTGCCTGGGTGTGCAGGGTGGCACATTTTAAAAGGCCCTGACCAGGTATCAACATAATTTTTGCCCTGCTAGGTACCCAGCCTCAAAGTAAGGTGCCCAGCTAGGGAACCCCCCACGCCCCACCCCACTGAAAAAAACCACTGCTCACAGCCCCCGGAATCTGCAAGCTGCTGGTAAAGGCGCCTGCAGTTTTTACTTTTCGCCACCAGAGCATGCAGCTCCAATGTATTTCTACGGTGGAGGAGCGCCCTCTGCTGACCAAAAGTAAAATTGCAGGCACTTTACCAGTGCCTGACACTTTTGGCGTGGGAGAGCTGTGCAGGGCTCTGCGGGCCGGATAAGAGCCCTTGGCGGGCCGGATCCGGCCCGCGGGCCTTAAGTTTGACACCCGTGGTTTAGGCTAAACAAATTAAGCTCTCTAAGTCTTCTCACATAAGGCAGGTTTTCCATTCTGTGGATTATCTTTGTAGTCCTTCTCTGCACCTCTTCCAGTATGAATTCATCTTTCTTCAACATGGGGGACTAGAGCTGCACACAAAATTCCAGATGAGGTCTCACCAGCACATGGGGAAAGGTACTAACACCTCCCTATCTGTACTGGAAATACCTCTTCTAATCCACCCTAGGACCACATTAGCTTTTTTGACAGCCACATAGCATTGGCAGCTCATAGTCATCTTGTGATCAACCAGTACTCCCAGGTCCTTCTCGTCCACCACTTCCAACTGATGTGATCCCAGTTTACAGCAAAAATTCTTGTTATTAGTCCCTAAATGCATCACCTCACACTTTCACTATTAAATTTCATCCTATTCTTATTACTCCAGTTGACAAGGTCATCCAGATCTTCCTGTCTTGGCAACACCTCCCAACTTTGTATCTTCTACTAACTTTATTAGCACATTCCCACTTTTTGTGCCAAGGGCAGTGATAAAAAGGGGAAACTGGGTTTTATTCCAGTTCAGACATAAACACCAAAAGATCTTAAAAGTGGGGACTGAGCCATACACAGCTGCACGTTTCATCCACAGTATGTGACATCAAGGCAGGGCAGTTCACGCCACAAATGTCTTAGGGAATAAGATGGCCAAAGAGAAGAAGTAAATGCAAGAGGCCTCATGAACAGATGTCTTGGTCATGCTTACCAGGAACAGAGACGAAGAACTTGACTGCATCCCGGTGGCCATGGAAACAGAGCTGTGCCTGAGCCATGGAGCAGTAAGGGATGAAACTGCTGGCAGATTTGTCGCTGCAGTCGTCCCCATACACATGAATGATTCCACCCGGGCGATTCCCCTCTCCTGATGTTGGGGAAGTCTTATTGGCTGAAAACAGGGAGGAGAAAAAACCCAAGTAGTAGCTTTGTTCCCATTTATTGACCATCAATCAGAGTAAGAAGTATGGAAGGAAAACAAAAACCACAAGTCATGTAGGAAAACTTTTAAAGGTGCAGATACCCATTAAAAGTCCATTTAATGCCATCATTCATGCATCATGGAAGAGATCCTAATAGATTATCCAGGCCCTTTCTCTACTGGCACAGTCACGTCCACCCATGCTATGATGCTGTGCTTCAAATCAAAGGGGTGCTTGGCTAATAGGGACATGCTCCTCCCTGGAGATTGTTCGAAAGAATAATCCCAGCCCTCTACATGCCTGGATGAGGCTGTCAAGGGCAGGTCAGTAAATGTCTTCTAGAGCTACAGTATCTGTTCTTCAGAACTTGGGCTGGTTGAGTGAGAGCAGAAGCTTCCCACCACAGCAGCCAGTCATGTGCTTACATGGGCAAAGTTTGCTGTCCTGATGAAAGGTGGATGACTCTTGGCCTTCAAGCACCTGAAGGGTAGTGGCTGTTTTCCAGGCTGGTGAAGCTGCTCAGTTTCAAAGTCAAGCTAAGGACTCATCTAATCTGCCTGTGCTCAGGCTGGCAGTACAGCCTCTGCAAAATTAGGAAAGCACTCTCAATCCCAATAGCTGAGTCAAATGGAGCCAAATTTCTTTCCTAATCCCATGGAGAACGCTGCCACCAGCCGAAGCCCTGATGCTACAAGTTCAACTCTCTGGCCATTCTGAGGAGTTCTTTAGATTCCAACCATTCTCAACTCCCATGGACTTGAACAGGTGCTAAGGATGCTCAGCACCTTGCAGAAGTGAACTCCTCCTTTCACCAGGTTCATAGACTAGAACTCAGTACTCAAGGTGATTCCTTCCCCGACACGCACATCCAGGCCAGGAGAAATCAGGGAAACACAGAACTGGAAGGGACCTCAATACGTTATTTAGTCCAGGCTCCTGCACTCACATTGGACTAAGTATTATCCCAGAGATGTCAAACTCATTTGCTATGGCGAGCCAGATTTGACTTAAATGTCCTTCACGTGGGCTGTACACACCATACATTGAAATATGTGTATGTGAAACTGTGCTCCACGATACCACTGTCTCTGTTAGGGAGAGAGTGTGGTCTCACAGAGTGCAGTCTCGCATACCCAGCGCTCCATGACGTCATGAGACCTGACCTTGCGGCATCATGGAGCACTGGGTATGCAAGACCACTCTCTCTTCCTCTCTCTCCATCAGAGAACGAGTGGGGTCCTGCAGAGTGCAGTCACGAGCCAGATGAAAAAGGTCCCCAGGCCACATCCAGCCTGTGGGCTGCATGTTTGACATTCCTGATCTAAACCATCCCTGACAGATGTTTGTCTAACTGGCTCCTGAAAACCTCCAATAATGGATATGCCACAACCTTTCTAGCTAATTTGTTTCAGCGTTTAACTACCCTGCCAGTTAGGAAGTTCTTCCTAATGTCTAACTTAAATCTTCCTTGCTGCAATTAAAACCCATGGCTTTTTGTCCCGCTGGTACAGGAAAACAATATATCATCCTCCTCTTTATAACAACCTTTGTTTTACATACCTGAAAGACTGTTCTAATTTCTCCCCCAACACTTTTTTTCTTCAGACTAAACAAACCCAATTTTTCCAATCTTTTCTCATAGGCCATACTTCTAGACCTTTAATCCATTTTGTTGCTCTCCTTTGGACTTTCCCCAATTTGTCCATATCTCTTCTGAAGTATGGTACCTAGAACTGGACATAGTACTCCAGCTGAGGCCTTATCAGTGCAGAGGAGAGTGGAAGAATTATTTTTCATGTCTTGCTTATTACACTCCTGCTAATACAACCCAGAATGATGTTCACTTTTTTTTGCAAAAGTATTACACTATCCATTTGTATTTAGTTTGTGATCCACTCTGACTCCTAGATCCTCTTCTCCAGTACTCCCTCCTAAGCAATCATTTCCCATTTTGTATTTGTACAACTGATTATTCCTTAAGTGTAGTACTTTGCATTTGTCCCTATTGAATTTCATCCTATTTCAGACCATTTCTCCAGCGTGTCAAGATCATTTTGAATTCGTCCTCCAAAGCACTTGCTACCAGTCTCAGTCTGATATCATCCGCAAACTCTGTAAGCGTATTCTCTATGCCATTGTGCAAATCATTTATGAAGATAGAGAATAGACCCAGGACAGATATCTGTGGGATACCCTTGTTATGCCCTTCCAGACTGACCATGAACCAAAGATAACTACTCTTCTGATTATGGTTTCCCACCAGTTATGCCCCCACCGTAAAATTGGATCACCTACACAAGTGGTTTTCAAGCCACAGGTTGGGACCCAGTACTGGTTTGCAGACCCTCTGGTACTGGGTTGTGATGTCACCTGCTGCCGCTGCTGAAAGACTAGAATGCATTGCTGAAACATGTAATTGTTGGGTTGCGGACATAAATGATTTTTTTCAACTGGGTCCTGAGAAAAAAAGTTTGAAAACCACTGATCTATACTGTATTCCCCTAGTTTGTTTATGAAACAGTCATGTGAAAACGTATCAAAAGATGTACTGAAGTCAAGATGTATCATATCTACTGCTTCCCCCCAGCCACAAGGCTTGTTATCGCATCAAAGAAGGATGTTAGGTTGGTTTGACATGATTTGCTCTTGACAAATCCATGTTAACTGTTACTTATTGCTTTATCACCTGATTACAAATGGTTTGTTTGATTATCTGCTCCATTATCTTTCTGGGTACTGAAGTAAAGCTGACTGGTCTATAAGGCCTGATCTACACTAGAGATGTCCGTCAACTACAGTTAGCTTTTGCGCCAAAATAATGGCGATAGACATACTGCAATCCCCCTCACCCTTGGCAACTCCCCTGATTTTTTGACAAAATAAAACCATCCCAATGAGAAGCGTAAAGCTATTTGTGCCAAACTTTTAGTGACAAAGCATCCTGGAGCCTTTTTACTGTAACAGAACCAAGCGTGGTGCCTACACTGATGCTTTGCTGCCAGAAGTTTGGTGCCACAACCTCTGTACCTCTGGTCAGCTAGTTTTATTTTGTCACAAAAACAGGGAGTTGAGATGGCGAGGAGGTGATTGCAGTGTATACTCAGAGGTGGCATTTGGGATAGGCGGAGCAGGTGCACGCCTAGGGCCCCGAGCTGCAAGGGACCCCATCACCTACCCTAAAAGCCACGTCTGCCTTGGTCTGCAGCAGAAGGAGAAGCTGGCCCAGGGGGCTGGGGCCGTGTGGGGGGAGCTAAGGCCAGGATGGTGGGGGAGGCAGGGTCACAGAGGGGGCCCTGGGGCTTATGGGGGCCTAGGGCCCCCAATAGCCAAAGGCCGCCTCTGTGTATACTCCACCACGTTTTGGTGCCAAAACCTGATTTAAGTAAGTCTCTAGTGTAGACTGGGCCAGAGACTATATTTACTCTTTTCTAGTCTTTCTGGATCTCTCCTCTCCTCCAGGACTTCTCAAAGATAATTGCTAATGGCTCAGTGATCTCTTCAGTCAGTTCCTTAAATATGCTTGGATGTATTGAATCAGGCACTGCTGACTTGACATCTAACTTGTCTAAGTAATTCTTGGTCTTCCCTTATTTTAGCCTCAGATCGTGTTCACTATGTTAGTCATCTAAATTGTGCTAACCTTTTTGGTAAAAGCTAAAACAAAAATTCAGCCATTGCTGCATTTTCCATTATTGTCTTTTCCTCATCATTGAGTAATGAGCTTCCCTTATCCTTGGTTTTCCTCTTGCTTCTAATGTATTTGTAAAATGTTTTCTTGTTACTCTTTGTGACCCTAGCTAGTTTAATCTTAAGTGGGACACTGGAGTGAACACAAAGCTTTCATTTATTTTCAGTTACCAGGAAGAACTAAAACTATTGTGATGTGGTTGCTACCACAGGGACCCACTGTTTCAGTCAAGTTCTATATTTTGGGCTGAGTTCTATTTCAGTTATTAAACGATGTGGAAATAATCCTGAAAACAGAGGAGATAAGCATTTAGCAGGCGCAAGCCAGAGTGCTGAGACCAGGTGCAAATATATTGGGAGGGAAGAATGACAGATGGTCAGAAAAAGAGACATTTCTGCATCTCTGTAATTTGGTTTGCTATGAACAGGCACAGTTGGCTGGCATCACTTGATTATCACCTAGGACCGATCACATCAGGCAATTATCTCTTCTTCCCCAATATTCAGTCTCCAGCAATGGCCAGGATCTAATGCTTCAAAGGGAAATATGATCCTGGGTATCTGCGCTATGTTTTAGGGAGAAAAAGATTTCTTTCTGACCCATGCAGAAGGTCATCTTAAGCCTTGAACTATGGACTTGGATTTCCAGGATCACTGACTTAACTTGCGTGAATTCAAATCATCTTTAATGCCCATAATGCTGGTCAGTCCTTTTAAAAGTCCTGCTCAATTGTTTATGGCTAGGAGGTGCCACATTTGCAAATGCCATTATTGTTTTGGAAAACCAAGGAACCCAGACAAAATTTTGCAAGACTGAGTTGACAGTCTCTTGTCTGCCTGGGAACATCTGATTAAGCAGCTCCTTACTGCAAGGGTTACTAAATGCACAGCTTGGTTAGTCACCTTCTGAAATCTGAGCCACTCAAATAATGAAACTACCTGGTGAGATTAAAGTACTCAGTTGCATACTAAAACAAATGGGACAGCTGCCAAGAATGAGTCAAGTATTTTCATCTCCAAGGGAATGGGGATGCTGGTCTCTTCTCAATGATTGCAACTTAACATGAGAGGGGAATGGATAAATAGATGGAGAGATGTGAATGAATGGATGAAGGGATGGGAGAAATCGATGGATGAATAAGGAATGAAATTTAAAATCTAGAAGGAAGGTGTTGGACTTACCCCGGAGCCCAAGGAGCTGGCCTCGGTGGAGGACCACAGCTAGGTACAGGAAAGGAGTGGGAAAACAGAGGGATGTGGGAACAGGTGGGGAGGTGTGGAGAGAAGAAAAAGGCAATTATTGGAAGAAACTGTAGTGAGGAGAAACATAAACATATAAATCTAGAGAAAGCACCGAACAGATGCTGTAGATGCAGAGTCACCTTGTAAGAAAACACTGCTTTTGCTTGCCTCTCTCTTAGCTGAAAAGAATACCAGGGAAGGAAGACAGTTCAGAGTTCAAAATTCAGCTTCATAGCAAACTCCTACTGCATTTTCAAAACCACATTTCTACACAAGTGTCACAGGCTAGTGCGTTGAGCTCACCGTTGCGACAGCATCCCCAACAAGGGGCAGGACTTACAGTACAGGCCCAGAAGTGTGATCTGAGGTTACAATTGTGTTTAATGACTGGCACTGAGAGCAGAGTAAGTCAAATCCCAGTATATTCTACTGCACTTAGGAGGGAACTTTACACAATGGAAAGTGAATGAGCTGTTGAGAGGCATTACTAAGTGTTTGAACTAGGGCCCCTCCTCCCTAGCTCTAGAGTCTTGTCTGTTAGCTCTTGCTGGCTTTCCTCATTTTACTCTATAGGGTTGGTTTAAGATATTTATTTTTACTGGAATGTCTAAAACTAAGCTGCTGATTTGATTTAATGAACCTTCCGCATCCTCAGCCTTGGGCGATGCTGCCAGTGAGAGAAGTTCAACTCTAGACAGCATCATGAAATCCTCACTGACATGATCTTGTGGACAACTTCTCATGCAGTAGTTCCCTTCCAGAAACAGGCTGCATTTCTCATCACTGTAATCCCCCTGATGCTCTTAGTCAACATCTGCCATATTAAAGTCATGGTCAACAGCAGCCTGTGTATAGATGGAGCCAATGTCTCTGCTCCACAGAGGAAGAAACAGCATCAACAGGACTGCAAAGGCCAGCAACAAAATATTGCTTTGATTTTTAAATAGGGCAAATTAACTTCTAGTGAATTCTTAATTCCGTAAGTAGCGTGGTATGAGACCACATTCGGTCAGATTAGGCAAAACGAGGAACCTCAAACAACATGGCCTCGGATGAATACTACAGGCAATATTTCAGACTTAGCCCCAGTGTTATGGGGTTTGCACTCTCACAAGCTGCTTATTTCTCTCTGACCTTCCCAGCTGAATGAAAGTTCCCTCATTAGTAAGAACAGTCCACAAATCAAGACACTCTAGGAGCACTGGATTTGCCATACTGGCTCAGTCCAGTACTCCATCTAAAACGGTGAACATCATTAGACACTTCAGAGGAAGGTGCAAGAAACTGCCACAACAGCAGGCAGATGTAGATAATTTTTGTCCCCATGACTAGTTCCTACTAATCCCTAATGATGAGAAACTGGTTTACACTAACGCCTGAGCATTTACACCTCTTCAAACCTTTGTTGCATTAATTACGGTATCTTTGGATACTACTAATATCCCGATAAATGTCCAGCTCTTTTTTTAATCTTGTTAAGTTCTTAGCCTCAGATATACCCCGTGGCAGCGAGTTCCTCAGTTTATTTACAAATTGTGCAAAAAAGTATTTCCTTTTCTTGGTTTTGAACTTCCCGCCTTTCAATTTCATTGACTGCCTTTTGTGCTGTGAAAAAAGGAAGACAAGACATTTTCAATCTGCTTTTGCTACAACATTCACTATTTTATATACCTTTTATTCATCTCCTTTCTAAGAGAACAAACCCAATCTTTTCAATTTCTTCTCATATGGGAGCTTTTCCAGATCTTGATCATTCCTGCTGTCCTTCTCTGAGCCCCCTCTAGTTTTGCAATATCCTTTTTGATCTGGGGTGACCAGTTTTCCAGACGAGCTTGCATCACTGATTTATAAAGGTATTATACAATATCCTCCATATTATTCATTATGCCATTCTCTGTCATTCCTGTTGCCCATCTCTGAACCCTCTCCAACTCTCTCATATCCACTTTGAGATGAGATGATCAGTATTGCCTATGGGATTCTAGATGAAGAACCACCACTGATTTGTATAATGAAGGTATACATTTTTCTACTCCCTGTTCCTTATACATTCTAACATCTGGTTAGCTTTTTGATCACAGCAGCATATTAAGTTGACATCTTCACTCAGCTGTCCATAATAATGTCCTGCAATGCTCCAGACTGAGGCCTGCATTTCTGTGACATGGTGCAAAACCAAACTAAGCTGCCTTCATTGTCCATCCCCTCCCTAAACACTGCTCTGAACATAATTCCAGCTGAGCATCAGAGTGAAGATACACCAGGCACCCATTAGTCAGCAAGAAGCACTCCTACCCAGCACAATTAGCAAATGAAGATCAGGGGAAAACAGCAGACTGTCTGATTAACATCACCTACTCTCAGTCAGTGGGATGGAGATGACGACACCATTCCCTGTCCCAACCCAGAGGCGGTTGCCGGCGATGAGCAGGGCTGTGATTCGCACAAAGGAGAAGCCCAGCTTTCCAGTGCCTGCCAAGCATGAGTGAGAATTGCAGAATCAGTTAAGAAAATATCACTTGGAGCAATGCCTCCTATAAAGGCTTCTCCCTGCTCACCAGAGTAACCAACAGGCCTTTTACTGCCTTCTCACCTAGCATCTTGCTGACATAAGGCTCTATGTCCACATCCTGGAGGTGCTGATGGGTGTGGGCATGGTATAGCCTCAGTGTGGAGTCCAGACGAATGGAAACCCACACCCCATCTCCAATCCATGCCAGCTGCCGAACCTGGCTCTCCCGGCGTGGGTGAGCATCAAAAGATTTCTGAAATGTCACATGGGGGGAGTAATGAGAGTTCATTCCTGGGCTGAGGGCACCTGCTGGCTTTCAAGACTCTTGGTCAGATGCATAAACTAATGAGACAGCCCTGTCCAGTCTCTGAAATCTCCACTACAGTACACAGTAGCCCCTCAGCTCAATTACATGACCAACAGGTTGTTCCGTTGGCTGCCTCTCCATAGAGAGCTGTTACAGTTACAGAGATATTCAAAGAGACCATTTGGGAAATAGGATGGGAATGAAATGGCTCATGCCAAAGAGTGACTTGAAATGAAACCATTCTGCTTTATTCAGGGGGCTTTTCAAACAGTGCGACAGGAATCCCCCAGCACTTCTCAATCACATTTGTAAAAGAATGAGGCTGGGGGTGAGTGAGGTCAATTTACCAGTTGTGGATTTATGTTCATGTTCCTCCCCCTCTTACAGCAGTTGCATCCTACAGACACTGTTGCTCCTGTTACACAATTGCATTGTAACAACGTAAGATTTCCACATGATGGGTTTTAAACTAACATCTTTCTCTTCCATAAGGGGAATCTCCACAGCTTGCTACCCACCCTCTGTCCATTTTGCAGTCGTATACTGCCTGCAGCCAAGTGAGAGTCAGACTTCCCATCAACTCAGACACACCAGTGCCAGGTACAGACTCCCAGCTCATCAGTTAAATGAGAGGAAGTGCTACACTGAGATGTGATCTGAGGATTCCCCACGAGGAGAATGTCAAGAGGGCTATTCTGGCAGATTTCCAGTTACGGTTCTTGCCCTATAACATGGAGTCAGCTAAGGATACAGAAGTTGTGCATTCTCCCGCTTCCCTGCAGAACAGCAAACACACCAAGAGCCTATCTCTACTTTCAATTTCTCTCTCTCTCATACCCCTCCTCTCCTCCTCACCTCAATCTGCATTGTCTTAGGCTGGATGACATGGACTTTGTTCTTATAGCCACACCAGACTCGATCATACACAACAGCCATGCAGCGGATGGAATGGTGGGTGTGACCCAGGTCCATCAGGTGATAGTTGCTAAGATCCCACTGACCATCTAGGAAGAAGCAAAGGCATTAGAAAGGGTGTTGTGTACTTCATCAGGTGTTATGCGCAACATGGTCATTTTCTTTTCCATTTATTTCTGGGCCTACATCCCTAGTGGGAATGGCCTGTTCTAGTCTCATACTTTCCATAAATGAGGCTGCATTATAGTTATTTAACATACAGCCAGAGGTAACTAATACTCTTAGTTTTTTGAGTATTCAAGGGAGCACATGACTGGGCCAGAACCCTCAAGAATAAATTATTTGAAAACACAGGAGGGAAATCCTGATACATAGCTATCAAAACATGGAAAATACAGAAATCTTTGTGCTGCCAAAAGTGAAAAGAATTTCTGCTGGAAAACTTCCATAATAAGCAATATTAAAAAACCAATCTCCCTGGCCACTCTGTGATGGATTTATCTGTGGCTGTTCTTAAACAGGTTTACTCTAGGTCAGGGTTTCAAAGAGAGACTTCAGAGTTAGAATTCATATGCAAATTTGATACCATCAACTCAGGATTGAATAGGGATATTTCTTGGCTTTCTCATTATAAACATGGATTGTCACCTCTCTCACCCTCCCTATCTGTTGTTCCACTCAACTTGAATCAATACAACCTGTTTGATTTGCTGAAATAATCTGACCTGATTCTGTGATTACACTTACTTCATTGCATTTATCCCTCCTACTTTTTCCACTTTCAAGCACCTGACAAAGTGTGATCTCTCTCACGAAAGCTCATGTGATAAATAAATGTGTTAGTCTTTAAAAGTGCCACAGAACTCCTTGTTTGTTTTGCTTAACTAGACTAACCCGGCTATGCCTTTGGAACTCCTCCATCACTGCTGCTTTGACCCTTACCTTCTCCTCGGTGGAATATGGCTAGTGTTCCATCTGCCAGGGCAACGAGGACCCGTCCTTTCACATGCCTGAAATAACAGAGAAGAAAGGGCTTATGAAAATCTAGCAGTAACAGGAAATGTTGCTGAATTCAGATGCTTTAATGATATGGGGAATGAGAGATTCCTTCTCCCCCTCTCTTGGTAATAAATCATTTCCTTTATCTAGATAAATCACAGGTATGTTCTCGCCACTATTCCTGCAAACTCCAGCACTTAGTTGGAGGCACCACTCAGCATGTGTCTGAGAGTCATACACAACACATAGTTTCTTTGGTCTATGGGTAGCACTAGTGTCTTCATTAAACTGGCTGGGATTCAGCAGTGCCCAAGCAGTTTCACCTCTCCTTTTCACTGCTTTTACACTGGTGCAACTCCCGATTTCTAATTTACACTAGTGAGTGAGTGAGTGAGTGAGTGAGTGAGTGAGTGAGTGAGTGAGTGAGTGAGTGAGTGAG
>ML685767.1:212501-222820 GCA_007922175.1 Pelusios castaneus
GAGTGAGTGAGTGAGTGAGTGAGTGAGTGAGTGAGTGAGTGAGTGAGAAGAGAATCAAGTTGTTCTTCCTCTCTTCTCCCCCCACCTTACTTATTTCTAACACTGCTGTCTCCTTCAGTATGGTATTGATCGGGCAGTGCCAAGCCTGCAACTGGGAAAGAAGGGAGCTCAGTGTGGTGTGTCTACATGGCACAGTAAATCCAGGCTCTGATTTCAGTTTGAGGCCAAGTGTCCATCTGTACACAAAACAGCCTGACTCAGGATCTGGGTTCTAGGACCCTGCTACGGGAGTGGGTCAGAGCCCAAGCCCCATCATTTTGCAGTGTGGATGCAGGCCTAGCCACAGATCCAAATTGGGTGGTCTGTGTAGTGCAGTATGGGTACATGGGCACAGCCACGAGACCAAGATTCAGCAAGTGCAAACCCAGGTTTACAATGCAGTGGCCATGCTCAGGTATGGACTTGGAAACACTAAATCTATATGCCCAGGTCCCTCTGAGGCTGACATAGATCAGTGAGCAGGTAGTGGATTGAGACTAGGGTGACCACATGTCCCTAAACTGAAAGTGGGACGTGCAGAGCTGACCTGAAGTGCCAGGCATCACCGCTCATCCTCTGCTCCCCAATTGGGCAAGTAGCAGAGATGGGGCAGACTGAGGAGGAATGGGTCTGGGCTGGGATTGGGCAGGTGGGCAGTGTGGGATTGTGAGTGTATTTTTGGGCTCTGAGCCAGGCAGTGAAGCTACTGGACTATGATCCAGGTAGCAGTATGATGCCCAGCTGGGGGCAGGGATAGCAGAAAGGCAGGAAGGAGGCTCCAGGTAGCGGGAGGGATCAAGGAAACTCCAGAGAGCAGCCCTGGGGAGGTGGGGGAAGGCAGGCATGCAGGGCCACCATTGCAGCTTTTGGAAGAGGGGCAACTCCCAGATAGGAAGGTGAAGGGGGAGAGGAGCAGGGACAGAGTGGAGGTCACTCTGGTCTGCTGACGGGAGAGGAATGAAGAGTGGGGGTTGTTCCTAATGAGGAGAGCGGGCGGAGAACAGCGGGAGGTGGGGGGCAGCGTGCTCCCGGGTAGTGGTAAGAAACTGGGGGGGGGGCAGGGCAGGAGCCCCACAACGCCATCCCGAAATGGTGCCCCTGCCAGGAGGTGGCAGAAGCAGGAAGTTGGAGGCATACTGGGGAGATAAGTATCTGTTTGGGGGGGAGAGCTGGAAAGGGCTCAGAAGATGGTGGGTTGGGGAAGACACGAAGCTGGGTGGGGCTCTGGGGACTGCCCATAGGGTGTTGGGGAAGCCAGGCCACATGCTGTGCCCCAGCACAAGCAGAGGCTGCAGGTCTGATTGGGCACATACCAGCTGGATTGCCCAGTAGAACTCAAGGCCCACAAGTCACAGCTCCATGGAGAAGAGTTTGACTGTGCTGCGAAGTGAGAGCACCTGACACCCCATCCCTCCCTGGCTGGAGGAACAGCGCATAAGGGCGACACGCCAGCTAGGCTCCTGCCCCTACCCCCCAAAAGTCACTGCACACCTCCCTGAATGTTCCTCCGCTTTTGGGGCAAAATTGGGCATTTGTCCCTTTGCTCTTCTCAACTGACCAGTCGTCAAGAGCAAATGGGACAAATGTCCAGTTTTGCCAAAAAAGTTGGGACATCAGGAACAGGGCTTAAAAGGGGGATTGTCCCAGCCAAAATGGGAAGTATGATCACCTGGCTGCGACCTTGCCCCCCTAGATGTTTACTGATTTACAGAACACTGCCCAGGGTGTGGAAAAGAGGGCTGGGCAAATAACTGATCCACAAGAAAAGTAAACACTAGTCACTATGCCAACTTACACCAGGGTCAGCACAGAATCCTTCAGCTTTATTGAGTGCAGACACTTCTTCCAGTTGGACACAGCGGAGTGCACGTAGAGCCTAGCAGAGGGAGAGACGGAGGGTTAGCAGGAAGCTGACACACCTACAAAGACCGCACTGCGGGTAGAGTTTGTGTCTTTCATTCCAGCACTAAAAGAATCTTGCAAAGAGGGGTTGAGCTGCTCTGCAGACTCAAAGAAGGCCATGTAACAAGAATGCACTCTACAAATGGATCTGGATATATGAGTTTCATGGACATGGCACAGAGACAACAGGTGACGTGGGGTTTGTAAGACAGTAGGGAACCTACCAGCCATTCTGTGCTCCCAGCCACATGGTGGGTGCAGCACTGGTGCCTGCTGCAGCAGCATCACCATTCGCTTCGTGCTCTGGCAGTGTTGTGCTCGACTCTGTCTTTTGCTGCCCGTTCTCACTGCAGAGAGAAAACAGACTCAACCTCGTGACAACTCAAACCTGCGGCCGCACCTGTGTGGCGAAGAATCTTTCTTAAAGGGTTTGTTAGGAGCGGTTATGTAAAAGGAGTGCCAACCCCAACCAGAGCCACACGGTGCCACGCTGTACAAACACAGGCAGATGCAGTCCCTGTGACAGTGTGTTTCCCTATCAGCTCTTTAATTCCTTGAGTCTGGATTTTTCAAAGCTATTTTTAAAACAAAGCTCTTCGTAAGTATGTTGTAGCCTCAGTGTTAGGTAACACCCTTTGTTTATTGCACTGGTCCCCAAACATTTTGGGTCGTGCCCCCTTTACCTGGTCTGTGCTCTCCAGGAACCACAGTTGGAAGCCGGATCCACTAGAGGGGACAGAGTTATAGTCAGGGGCCAAAATCAGGACTAGAAGTCAGGGTCCTAGCTGTAGGCCAGAGCTGCAGCTGGCCAAAAGCGAGGCCCAGGCCATGGACGTGAGTGGCAGCCAGGAGCAGGGCCAGGAACTGAGCCAGGAGTGGGGCACAAGGCCAGGAATGGGGCCACTGTCCAGGAGCCAGGGCTGCAGCTAGAAGTGGAGTGGGACTGGTTGGAGCTTCTTCCCTGCCTCCAGTGGGGGCTGGCCCTGGTCCCACCATCCCTAATGTTCCTTCGCATCACCCTATGGGGGGCACACCCACAGTTTGGGAACCTCTGGTTTAGTGTTAATGAGGATTACAACTATTTTTAGAAAAAGGAAAAGAGACAAAAGTAGCACTTTTTTCTTTGCATTCCTACAGCACCCTTCCAATCAAAGGTCACCAGTCCCCTTGTTTGTTGTTCCCTTTTCCTCAGCCCATTTCAGTCTCATTTATGCTAAGATTTTGAGCAGAGATGGTCCTTCTTTGACAGCACTTGCATGTTCTAGGTGTTATTGGAATGAATGGATAAATAAATAAATGGTTACTAATCTTCCCGTAACTGTTGCTCTTCGAGATGTGTTGCACAGGTCCATTCCACGTTAGGTGTGTGCACACCTTGCACGACACCAGAAACCTTTCTCCTCCAGTGGGCCCTGTGGTTCTGCGTGCTCATGGCACTGGAACCAAGAGACTGGCCGACACCGCACACTCCTCAGTTCCTTCTTAGTGGCTCACTCCAACTCAGGGGCAGGAGGACAGGGTGTGGAAAAGACGTGCAGTACATCTCAAAGAACAACAGTTACGACGGTTAGTAGCCATTTTTCTTTTCTTCTCTGAGTGTTTGCACATGTGCACTGCACGTTAGGTGACACTCGAGCTGTAACGAAGGCAGTGGGATTAGAAGTTATGGACATGATGATTGTAGCCATTGCATGTACTGACTGCACGCCCAAACCAGTGCAATCCATGGTGATGGTGCAGTGGGAAGAAAATGTATGTATCAGTGATAGGGACTGGGGCCAGTAATGCTGCTGAGGAAGCTTGCACCATTGTAGAATCAGAAGTCAGGACTGCTGGTGGCGGGACCCCGCCTGTTCATACCATGTACAAACCCATGTCATGACCCAGGATGACAGCCTCTGAGCTGAGATGGGAAGACCTTTTATTCTGGCAGCTACCACCACAAAGAGCAGCAGGATCTACAGAATAGTTTTGTCCTCACATTTAACATGTAATGCATGGAGACATTGTTCCTACCTATTCACATGCCGTTTTGGAAAGAAAAGTGGCAGGAAAATTGCCTGATTACTATGAAACCACCTTCAGGAGGAATGAAGGGTGAGGGTACAGCTGTATCTTGTCCTTAAAGATAATCATCTACAGTGGTTCTGATGTAAGAACCCTAAATCTCTGAAACCCTTCCAGCAAAACTAACAGCTACCAATAAAGCCACTTCCCAGGAAAGGTG
Organism: Pelusios castaneus; assembly: GCA_007922175.1. Lineage (NCBI taxonomy): Eukaryota > Metazoa > Chordata > Testudines > Pelomedusidae > Pelusios > Pelusios castaneus. The sequence goes on from ML685767.1 coordinate 216,670, forward strand.
TGAAGGGAGAACATCACCAGCGGCTCAAGCAGGAGGCCCATGACTTTTGACAAGACAAGGTTTAGGTTCCATGACGGAATGGGCTCTCAAATCTTTGGGCATATAACCTTTCTAGGTCCTTAAAGACGCAGTTGGACGTTTCATATGAGAAAATTGGTTAGCCACCTGTGTGGGGAATGCCAAGACTGCTGCAAGGTGTACCTTATTTGTGGTATTACCTGACCCTGCTGTAGCAGATATGCCAGAACAATCTTCAGAGGTGATTATACAACTGAAAGACCGTGCCAAGAAGTTCAAATGGAAAAAACACTTCCACTTGGTGAGGTATACAGCATTGGCAACCCCTGCTTCCTACCACCAATGACCTGGCAGATTTGCTCCAGCTTCGCACAAGCCAGCTCCACTGGATTCAGCCATATACTTTCCAAGTTGTCAGGTGGAGAACGTTGAGGTTTGGGAAGAGCATTCAACCTGTGAGATCAGGTGCAGGAGCAAAGGCAGCGATATTGAAGTCAAGTTCCAGGGGGGATAGCCATGAATACAGCAAAAACAACAAAAGCCCTGTAGCACCTTAAAAACTAACACATTTCTTTGGGCATAAACTTTCGCGGGCTGCAACCCACTTTGTCAGATGTATTTCGGATAATATTGGAGTCAGCACTGAAAGACCTAGCAGGATGGCAAACCAGTGCAGATGGGGCCAGGTTGGGGCTATTATGACTCACATTTTGTCCCATTTGATCTTCAGCAGGACCTTATGCACGAGAGGAATGGGGTGTGAGGAGCGCAGAACAGATGCTCCATCCGAGAGAGGAAGAAAGCATCCGTGAGCGAGCCCGGACTGTGGCCTCACAGGAAACAGAACTGGTGACATATCCAGTTGTGTCTGGTCGCAAACACGTTTATATGGGGATTCCCTGATGGCTGGAAAACCACCTCACTATGTCAGGATGGAGGGACCACTCATGATTATTAGAGAAGACTTGCTGAGTGACCTGCCTTTTCGTTCTGGGCTCCAGGTGGTGAGAAATTTCGAGTGGATTGAGTGCATTATGCAAAACTACCACAAGTGACTAGCTTCCCAATGGGGATAGAGCGAGCCCCTCCTTGCCTGCTGAGGTAGTACATGGCTGCTGTGTTGTCATGAGCTCTAGCACGCGCTTGTTTGCCATTTGTGGTAAGAAAACCTATCAGGCTTGGTGGATCGCTCCAAGTTCCCTGATGTTACTATGTAACACTAGCTTTTCCTGGAACCAAAGACCTTGGGTCCTGAGGTGCCCCAGGTGAGCCCCACATCCTAGTTCTGATAGTCTGAGACTAGGGATATTGAGGCTAGGGCCTGGTGTAGGGGACACCTGTGCAGACCATCCTGTCCCGTCACCAATCGAGAGCAGTGAGAATCAGGGGAGATACCTTGAACAACAAATCCAAGCAGTGGTGGCTTGGTAAGTACACCGAGGCCAACCCAGCTGGAAGGCGTCTCAGGCTTAGCCTTGCATACTGCACTTCGTATGTGCATGAGGCCATGCGACCCAGGAATCTGAAGCAGAAATGTGCCATCATGAGAGGGTGGGCCTTGACCTGCGCTATTAACAACACCATCATCTGGAAGCGGGCTTCTGGGAAAAGACCTGACCTGACTGGAGTCGAGCACTGCTCCGACATCTCTATCCTCTGCACTGGGGTAAGGATGAACTTCTGTTCATTCATAAGCAGGCCCAGCCCTGAAAGGTTGACTGAATGAGGTGGATGCTGGCCTCTACCTGAACCTTGGACCAGCTTCTGACCAGCCAGTCATTAAGATACAGGTAGACTTTTCAAGAAGGCTGCTATGCATTTCGTAAAAACTCACAGGCTGCTGACAGGCTGAATGGAAGTACAACAAACTGGTAATGGCCTGGTTCACACTGAACCTAGGGAATCTTTTGTGTCCTTTGAAAACTGAGAACTGGAAGTAGGCATATGTCATACTGACAGTGGCATACCAGTACCCCGGAACTAGAGAGGGAACGATGGTGGCCAAGGGGACCATGCAGAACTTCTGCCTTTTGAGTTAGCCACTGAGATGGTGCACGTCAAAGGTAGACCCGAGACCAACCTTGGCTTTGGAATTAGGAAATAGAAGAAGTAAAACCCCTTCCCTCTTAAGTTCTGAGGAACCTGCTCCATGGCTCCCACTCAGAGAGAGCTTGCTCATGAGAAGGGTCCCTGGGAGGGAGGGTGGGAGGAAGGGGTGGAAACAAATTGGAGAGTTCTCAGCACCCAACAGTATAATATGACACCACTGCGAGGGGAAGTGGGACAGGGGTCTAAAAACAATAGGAACACAGGATCCAGTGTCATGGGAACTGGTTTAATGCCTTCAGGCATCTGGTTAAAAGTTCTGTTTAGCACCCTGTCAGGTATCCAGGTGGTGCACGCAGAGATACTGAGGTGGATGGAGGAGGCTGCCTGCGCCTAAAACCCCTGCTTCGTTTCTTTCGCAGGGTTGTGGTGGGATGGCAGAGAGAAGAAACAGATGCTCTGCTGAGACCTGAAATGTTTCCTCAAATGCCTTGGGGTACAGGGACTTGAAGACAGCTCTGGAGTGCTTCAGTCCACAGAGCTTTGCATCTGCCTGCTCTGAGAAGAGCGAGGCTCTTTCAAAACAGGAGGTCCTGGAGAGACTGCTGAACCTCTATCAGCAGGCCTGGGCACTGCAGCCAAGAACACCTGCATATGGCCATAGGCAAGGCCACCAATCTAGCTGCCAAGTCTGCAATGTCCAGGACAGGTTGCAGGAAGGCCATGGCTATCAACATCCCTTCTTCTACCAGCATGGAGAACTCCTGCCTGGACTCCTGGGGAAGTGTCTCTGAACTCCAGTGTGGACTCTCAGACATTAAAATCATATCTCCCTAACAACGCCTGCTGGCTGGCGCTGCAGAGCTGTAAGTCTTCTGTAGAATAAACCTTTCTACCATGTAGGTCTAGCTTCTTTAAATCCTTTGCTTTAGGGTTCACTCCATGTGGCCTCTGTCTCTCCTTTTTGTTGGCCTCCGAGACAACCAGGGCCCCGGGCAGGGCCCGAGGGAACAAGTCCTCATACTCTAGAGTGGGAACAAAGCACTTTTTCTCAGCTCTCTGAGGTAGGTGGCAGGGAGGACAGGGTTTGCCACAAGGCTTCAACCAATCTCACAATGGTCTCATTGAGAGGCAGAGCCAACTTAGACACCCCTGCTGCAGCCAAGCTGTCAGTGATGGTCTGGCAGGGTTCTTTGACTACCTCCACTTGCAACCCTAAGTTCAAGGCCAGCCTCTCCAACAGCTCCTAAAGCTTTGAAGTCATCCTAGACCCTGCCTCATTTGGAAAAGAGGAGAACGGCAGGGGGCCCTCCTCTTCTCCTTGTGCCCCAACTGGGTCACACAGATCTAGGTCCTGAGAATCGGTACTGAGGTTGGTACCAGAGTCTGGATCGGGTGTTGAGTGATGGGACTGAGGAGCCCTTCTCTCCAAGGCCACCAAAAACGAGTTTCTGGAATGGGGTCCCAAGTACTCGAAGAATTGTCAATCATCACAAATAAGAGTTAGATGAGAACATTCAACTGTACAGGTTCAGCTGAAGACTCCTTGTGATAGCAGTCTGATTTCACATTAGGAAATCAACTATTTGCTCTTAAACAACCAGAAGTGGTCTGCTGTAGACTGAACCATGTTTATTTCATTTTGTTTCTTTACCTTGTTATCCCATCTGTGATACTGATTTGGCATAAGTGATAAGAGATTGAATCTGCCCCAAAAATACAGGCTTTCTCATTTTTCTCATCACAAACAGCCAATGTAGGCAGAGATCAACGGTAAACAACTGTATTATTGTTAGTATTTAGTTTTTGTACAATAGAAGCTCAGCTATGGACACTTTGGAAATGGAGGCTGTTTATAACTCGGAAATGTTCACAACTCTGAACAAAACATGATGGCCAGTCTTTCATAAGTTGATATCTGAACATTGGCTTACTACAGCTTTGAGACTTTATTATGCAGAAGAAAAATGCTGCTTTTAACCATCTTAATTTAAATGAAACAACCACAGAAACAGTTTCCTTGCCTTGTCAATTTTTTTAAATGTTCCCTTTATTTTTTCAGTAGTTTATATTTAACAACAGCACTGTGCTATTTGCTTTTTTGTCTCTGCTGCTGCCTGATTGCACACTTTTGGTTCCAAGTGAGGTGTGTGGTGACTAGTCAGTTTGTAACTCAGAGGTTCTACCATATTATCATAGCACCAAAGAACTCTGGTCATGGATCAGAATCCCATTGTGCTAGGTGCTGTACAAACATAGAACAAAGACAGTCCCTAATCCCAGGAGTTTAAAACCTAAATGTAAGCCAAGAGACCATGCTCCATGCAGACAGCCTACCTGTTCTCTCTAACGGGTGCCTGAGCTGGTGCTGGATCTGTAAAGATATGCTCTGTAAGTGGACCCGGCCGGACCTGAACTGGTTCTGTTTCATTTGCACCATTCTCTGGTACCTCCGTAGCTTCTGTTGCCTCCTCTGTGGACTGGGACTGATTGATGTTCCCATTGCTGACTGAAGCCATCTCAGCTAAAGAAGAGGAACGTATTGTTAGGTGGATGGGAAACGAGGGGGAGGGAACTATAGATAAAAAAGCTTGCAGGTTTATAAGTATTCTTTCAAGTGTGTGTCTGCTGCTCTGGATTCCCTAAGCCTGTATGTAGATGGGGGTGAACTAAAAAGAGGTATCTGTTCCAAAGGTGAGCAGACTGAGGATATTTTAAGGTGAGTTATGGTCTAAGTCAGGTAGTGTGTCAGAGATCTTCCGCAGCAGACCATTCCACAGAGCATCTGATAGGAGGATATTTATTCCCCTTCCTACACTGGCTTCTTCTCTCACCTCGATAAATTAGTAAACTAACATAAAGACAATGGTTGGGAAAGGAAAACGCTAAGAACAGCAGCAAAAAGGATAAATCAAGGACTTATCTGTCAAAAAAATTCCTCTGTTCACCACAGTACTGTACCGCCTGATATGCATCAGTCCTCGGGAAGAGGAAAGGAATACCTGGGTTCTAAACAGATCTCAAAAGTATAAACAAAGGGGAGGGCCAAGGTGTTTAAGATTTAGATTAGACTGCAAGATTTCTCGGGATTCCCTAGAACTTCAGGACATGAAGGGGAGTACTCAGATGAAGAAGGATGTGCCTAGGTATGGCTTGTTAAAGGCACAGGGTGAAAACCAGATCATGAGACTTTAGTCCTGAGACTCACTCTGTCCTTTATCCAGCACGGGGGTGTCTCCACGAGAAGAGCAGCTGCTGCGTGGCACATTACACCGGCTAGCACAACCCACCAGAGTGATTCCTGCTAGGACTCCATCTGCTCCAGATGACTCTTCTGGATTCACATCTCCCTCCAGAAAGATCTCGCCAGGAGGGTAGTCACTGTCACTAGCCGCTGAAGGGAAAGAAAGAGACGCTCCCATAAGTGTAATAGTTACCTACTCCATTAAGACTTAGCAGGATCCCTGAGATATCCATGGAGATGTAATGTTCTCATGGTGAGTTTACCAATCGCATGGACACACCACAGCACGGTTCCAATGCCTTGAAGAGTCCCTGCCCAGCCTCCATAAGAGCCAGGTTCGTGGAGCCCTAGGCTATGTCTACACTAGGGAATTAAGGGCGACTTAAAAAAGTCGACTTTAATAAGTCGACTTTAAGTCGACCTTATTAAGTCGACTTAGAGAGTCCACACTGGACTCTCTAAGTCGACTTGTTTGGTCCAGGGAGAGCCAGCCCCGCATGGGGCTGGCTCTCCCCGGGGCAGCAAGCCGCTGAGTGGTTTGGGGGAGAAGGGAGCGAGGAGCTCCCTTCTGCCCCGGACCACTCGGCTCTCTGCTGCTCGGGAGTTCTCCCGTCCCGGACAGAAGGGAATCCTCCTGGCCCGGACCACTCGGGTCCCTGGGACAACTTCCCCGGATCCAAGTGCTCCAGGCTAGAAGGAAGAGCTGGAGTCCTGCGCTCCAGCTGCCTGCTGCTGAGCAGCTGGAGCGCAGGCTGGGACCCGCGCTTCAGCTGCTCAGCAGCGGGCAGCTGGAGCAGGGATCCCAGCAAGAAAGGACCTCAGGGCTCCCTTCTCGCCGGGACC
>ML685767.1:223220-238027 GCA_007922175.1 Pelusios castaneus
GGCCGGCGCCACGCTCCAGCTGCTTAGAGAAACAGCTGGAGCGCGGCAATGGCCGGCGCTGCGCTCCAGCTGCTTAGAGAGCTTCTCTAAACAGCTGGAGTGCGGCGATGGCCGGTGCCGCACTCCAGCTGTTTAGAGAAACAGCTGGAGCGCAGCACTGGCCAAGGGAGCCCCGGGCTCCTTCCTAGCCAGACCAAGCGGTTGCAGCCAGGAGGGAGCGTGGGACTGCCTTGTCCCCGAGACCCGCACTCCAGCTGCCGGGGCTTCCTTCTCGCCGGGACCTGAGTAGTCACGGCGAGAAGGGAGCCCTGAGGTCCCTTCTTGCCAGGATCCCCGCTCCAGCTGCCCCCTGCTGGCAGCTGGAGCGCGGGTCTCCAGCTCTCCCTCCTTGTCGGGACTGCAGGGTCCCGGCTTGGCGGGAGCATGGGGACCGTGGCGCTCCTTCTCCCCAGGGTCTGTACTCCAGCTGCCGAGCAGCTGGAGCGCGGGTCCTGGGGAGAAGGAAGCGAGCCCCACAGTCCCTTCTTGCCGGGACCTGAGTGGTCCCAGCGAGAAGGGACCCATGCCCTAAGTCGACTTAGTCGACTTAGGGCTACCCCACGTCTACACTGGCTACTTAAGCCTCAAAGTCGAGTTTATAACAAGTGTTATAAAGTCAACTTTGAATTTCCTTAAGTCGACTTAAGCAGCTGCTTAAGTCGACTTAAGGAAACTGTAGTGTAGACGTAGGGTAATTAAGTCGACTTAAGCAAGCTTAAGTCGACTTAATTTTCAAGTGTAGACGCACCCCTAGTGAGCACTTGCTCATCAGTAGACCTCTGGAAGTAAAGGAACTATTTGCATGAGTAAGTTCTCATCAATGTGAGCACCGTCTCCAGAGTCTGGGCCTATAAGAAGACAGGAACTAGGTGACCATCCATGGACACAGGTGCTGAACTGGTCACAACAGCTCTCACTTGTGAGCTATGGAATCTCTAGGCATCATTTCCAACAAAGCTGTGCGGTGGACCAGTGTGTCTGACCCTGACTCTGCCTTTTCTCTCTTACCAGGGATGCTGGAAATGCAGAGTACATGGGCATTGCAGACAGTGAACTGGTCCACCACGGTGCCAGGCTGGTTGGCATCGATGATCACAACTTTACTTGTGGAGAGGGTACTCGTGAGGATCCAGACTCGGCTGGATGTGGCATCCATCTCATGCAGCTCTTTTGCCTGCAGGAGAGAAAAATGCAGGGAGAGAATCAGTGTTCCTGAGATGCCAGCTAACCAATCCCTCTTTGACAATGTATTACACAGACCGACCTGCCTGCTCTGGACAGTGAATGCCTCGTTAGCTTCTGAAGACAGGCAGCCCCAGTGCAAACTTCCCCCCGCCGCTGCCCCAAAATACCTCAGCCCAGGCCTGGAAAGCCCACCGATGGGGAGTCTAGTCCTTAGCCTTGCTACTGAGACTTAAAAATTAGTGACAGTCAGATGGTAACACTGTTTAGTTACTGCCTCCCCGGCCATCCACCTAAGCAAGGAAGGCTGTGTCTCCTGTTCGCATAACCAATCTATTCTTCAAGTTCTTCACAGTCTCCAGACACCGTCCCAGAACAGCCAGCCATGCCCTTGAGCTGACTTCAGACAGTTGTAACACTGAGCTGAGTATATCCCTTGGCTTACATTCAGTGAAAAAAGCTGCTCTCTAGCCTGGGAGGAGCAGTTCAGAAGCAGCCTCAGTCCGGTAAAATCTCCCTTGCAGTGGCACAACATGGCAGGGACTGAGCTCTCCAACACATCTAGCAATACACCAGTTCTTAGCTCACAACGTTTCTGGGAGGCAGATAGGCCAGAAAGTGAAACCGACCAGCTACTGGCATCTGTTGCTATATTATCCTTCCTGGTGAATTTGCAGCCATCCAACTGTGATAAGATATGGAAGCCAAGAGGAAACACAAGCTTGTGAAGATTTACAGAACAGCCTACAGCTCTAGTGCAGTGTCCCGTGTTATCGATCATCACTGGCTCTATCCGCCTTTGGCCTCACAGCTCCTAACATTTCTCTGCTGGGAAGATGAATGAATTTTGGAAATTGGAAATTCCTATTTTGGAAATTGACTGATCTTTGGCTATGTGTGGTGGATATACAAGTGGCCTAAGATGGGAGAGTACATGGGATGGGCTCTGAGTTATTATAGAGAATTGTTTCTTGGGTAACTGGCCGTTGAGACTTGCCCACATGCTCAGGGTTTAACTGATCGCCTATTTGGGGTCAGGAAGAAATTTTCCCACAGGGCTGATTGGCCTGGGCTCTGGGGGTTTTCGCCTTCCTCTGTAGCACAGGGCATGGTTCACCTACCGGTGAATTCTCTGTATCTTAAGTCTTTAAATCATGATTTAAGGAGGTAAATAACTCAGTCATAGGTTGGTGGCCTATTGCTGGAGTGGGTGGGTGAGGTCTTGAGGCCTGCATTTTGCAGGAGGTCAGACTAGATGATCCTACTGGTCCCTTCTGACCTTTAAGTCTATGAGTCTATGAATCGAGCCATTGCGTTGCATGCTGTTACTGCAACTCTCTGCTTGACAAGCTGGGCAGCAATGCTTCCATATTACAGGAGCAACATTAGCCAGTCTTACACCTAAGGCCGGTCCAACCATATAGGTCGCCTAGGGTGCCAGGTTTTAAGGGGTGACAGAAGTGAATTTTTTTTCCTCTATTTAAAAATATATTAACATATTATTTCTTATAAATGAAAGTATTGCCCTCTGACGGGGGCACCGAAGTCATAGTTCACCTAAGGCACCAAAACCCTTGGGCCGGCCCTGCAACCAAGCACCAACCCATCCCATTACTGCCTGAATCCCATGGGAGACTGCATCACCACCCAGCACCAAAGGACCCTTTTACGCTAGTAAAGCACCATACACCTGTGGATCTCCAAGCACTTTACAAAAGGGGGAAATGGAAGTGTGGCCAGGGCACATGACTTACCCAAGATCACAGAGTCATTGGTGAGGCTGCTCTGATCACGGACAGCGCCACCGAGACAGCAAACCAACGATCACAGGAGTGTGCAGGCGTGCACACAAGACCTCATTCTAATACTCTGATGGTGGGTGTCGTACAAGGGGACAAGTGAGGACAGGAAAAGGGAGAGAGAATCCAGGGGTCTCTTTCCCCACCTTTTTCTTTTCTGGAGTTGTGTGGTTACTCTTGTTGTTCTCTCCTTCCACCTCCCGGTCACAGGTGAGAGGATCACGCCCTGGATCTGGCTTCTGTCCATTTCCAGAATCCTGTTCAAAAGGCTTCCATCCCATCAAGTTGACTCCAGCAGCACACCACAGCTAAATGATCAAAGCAGTAATCTTAACAGGATAAGAACTAGTTTGGGGACCAGATCCTTACTAAATTCCAGAGCCTCCACATATCATGCCAACTACGTACACAACACCTACAAAAATGTAGGTTGATTCCTACCAGAAGCCAGAGTCAATTTAGGGGAGGAAGGAAAGTGAAAATCTGTTGTCTCTAGAAGAAGCCACTAAATTTCCAGAAACAATTTAGCAAATATGATGATCAGATAGTAATGTGAAAAAATAATAAATTACACATGTGACCTAAAATCAAGCTTGTGAAAGGTCCACAGTATTGCAGTGAAAAGAGTCCCCAGCCTCTCCTTGTTGGAGGAGAAGGATGTTTTCTTGAACATTTAACTAACCATAGAACAGGCAGCATTAAAACAGTCCACAGTTGGAAACCAGCTTCCAGGGCAAGAGACTGAAGTATGTATGCAGACAAAACACAGATCTGTCTTCAGTTTGGGTTAGGCCTGCAAAAAAAACGCAGAACTGGGCCCTAAGAGGCAGGATTGAAATGACTTGCATCTTCTTATGTGATAGAAACAATCCAAGCCACTGTAAGCCATTTCCACCTCACTTTTATGAGAACACTGGGAATGGGACCCCATACCTGGGACAATCAGCCATCTTTGGGGAAAACCATACTAAACAGGAACATCCCCCAAAGGTTTGCCCATGCTGAGTCTCAGACCAGAAACAACCAGCAATGTACAAATTCTCTTACCATTTAATATCAAACTACAGTCTGAAAATCAACTTTGAATATATGAGAGAGGAGGTGGATGAGTAATATCTTTTACTGGACCAACTTCTGTTAGTGACAGAGACAAGCTTCTGAGCTCCATAAAAGCAGTTCTATGAAAAGTGTGCAGAGTATCACTTGTCCCAGAGCTGACGAGCTCTGTGGAGCTGAAATCTTGGGTCTTTCACCAACAGTGGCTGGTCCAATAAAAGACTTTACTTCACCCACTTCATCTCTCTAGTATCTTAGGGCCAGCATGACTACGCTGTAAACAAGCCTGGATATTGTCCAAATTGAATGACACGTCAAGCGGAACATCACAAAGTAGAACAGCTAAATTAATAATTTGCCATTTGCGAAGACATGAACTTTTTACTGTCTGTTGCCAAATGCAGTTTCCATGCAGGAGCCACGTTCAGGTCTGGCATAAGCAGATACAACTCCACAGAAGTTTATTGACTTACAAATAGCAAAGCTAAATTTGGCTCGTACCGGCAATTTCGAATCAGTGATGGAAAGCAAATGGAAGTTAAAGAAATATGTGCATAGCTGCCATCAACTGCTCTTGCTTTCTGATTTTTTATATACTTTCACTGTACGATGCTCTAAGTTTTCTTTGTGAGGAGAGCTTTATAAATTCAAGTGGTTGCCGATGAGCAAGTAATGCATAAAAACAAGCAAAGAACCTAAGAAGGAACCATGATAATATCTCCTGGCAACCAGAATTAGCTGAGAAATATGTCCTTCAAAAGAGATATACTATTGGCCTACACACATTACAAATAAGCCATTCCAAAGATGAAGCAAGAATAGAAGTCTTCAGATTTATCAGGAACTCCAAACAATTGGCCATGTCAAAAATTTTAAATGACCTAAAAATTGCACCAGTAATTTGACCATGATCCATAGCTGGGATGTGTACTGTTCACAGCCAGAATGGTATGCAGAAACTTAGACTATAGCAGACATTTACCTTCATGGTGGGGTCCTTCTCCACTAGAGGGCGACAGTATACAGGCACAGGAACATTTTTCATGCGGGTGTCTTCCTGACCACCATTGGGACTCAGCTGTGTGGGAAGAGAAGACAAACAGTATAAAGGTGCAACATGATCAATCATAAACCAGGCTGTGACAGCAGAGGTACAGCCATAAAGGTGTAACAAAAACATTAGCCTCTGAAAGATCGAGCAGTTACTCACTGCCAACACCTGTGTACATTTCATCATGCATCTTGTATAGCATGCAGCCTCAATGGTCTGGGACGAATCTACCTGTAAGACCACCTCTCTCACCATGATACACTGCCAGAGTTTTGGTGTGACCCTAACAGCATCCCAGTGCAAGAGGCAAGGGCTCACTGATATCTGGTAGTGTGTTACAGATGGCTGACCTGTGTAGTGTACTCCAATTGACTAAAGTCATAACCTGTAGCTAACAGATGTCATGTATGGTATCAATAGAAAACTATTAACAAGATACTGATCATTAACATTATTGTGGGGTGTATGTCCAGAGGACAAACTCAAAATTACAAATATTGCAAATTGTGGGTCTGCCAGTTAACACTAAAGTTATCATGCCCTCAACAAAGGAATGTGTTTCAGCCATCCAGAGGGCATCTCCAAAGTACATTAAGAGATTATGGGACTGCAAATGACACAGAAGATAATCAGGACCACCATGACAGCAAGGGGAGAAGATTGCCGGAAACAGAATAATTTGCATTTTAGCAAACACAGAGGTGGATGGGAGAACCAGCACGGCACTTCTGCTGCCACCACATTCCATATCACCCTCCTAATAGCCTGAATGAACTTTATTTTGGTGAGTAACCTACAGAAAAATCCATGTCAGAGGTTTACTGGGCTATAAAAGAAAGGGGCAAAGAACCCCCAGTTACCTTCCCCCTGAGAAGGCATTGTGTGAGACGATGACCAGAGGAGCGGTCAGCCTTCTTGCTGGAAGGTAGCTTGATAAGAAAACCACCTTGAACAAAGGCTGTGAATAGTTTTGGTAACCCTTAGTCGCTGGAAGCATTTTCCACTCTTATCTGCTTGTAACCAGTAACTCTATCCTTCATACTTAAAATCACTTAAAATTCCACCTCATTTGTTAATAAACTTGTTTTACTTTCAAGCTAACACAACCAGAGCCGTGTTTGATTTAAAGTGAATGTTAATGCTAGTTAACAAGCCAAGTTGTTGGACACTGTATTTTTCAAGGGAAGAACAAACCTCCTCTCTCTCTCTAAGTGGCCAGGAGAGGACTGGACATTACAGAACACATGCTTTTGGAAAAACCCAGGATGGGGAGTGTGCTGGGGTCATCTTGCCAGGTGTAAGCAGTGTGTGGCTGGGAGGTAACCTGCAGGCTGCTGGAATGAGAGCTGCTTAATCCACAGATGCTCAATGCAGGTGTGTATGCTGGCTGGGAGCATCCAGACAAGAGCATACAGCAGTAGAGCCTTTTAAAGCACTTTGGGATACGGGGCAGGCAGTGACATACCCCACCGTGGTCTGGAATGCCCCATACTCAGCAAAGACACATGGGCTATGTCTACACTAGAAAAGTTAAGTTGACTTAACTTTTCTAGTGTAGACATAGCCCCTTGTCGCCCTTATTAAGTCGACTTAACACTTTAAGTCAACTTAATAAGGTCGAATTAGGCGCTAATCCCCATCCACATTGGCTTTAATTTGACTTACGGAGTCAATTTAAGGCTTAAGCCGACCTAAAACCAGGTGTTATTAAGTCAACTTAAGCATTTCCTTAAGTCGACTTAAGGAAATGCTTAAGTCGACTTAATAAAAGCCTGATGTGGACATGGCTTTGTTTAGGTTGATTTAAGCCTCCTTAAGTCGATCTAAGTTGCCAGTGTAGACGCAACCATGGTGTGTTTCCCTTTGATCTAACTGAGAGCAGGTGGCTGGGAGAGCATTCTCTGCAAGGGCCTCAGGCCAGTGGAATGCCCTCCCACCCAGGTCAAAAGCAGCCTGGAGATCTGTCAATTTTCAGGGCACATTGCGGGGCCCACTTCCTTTAGCTGACCTTTGGTGAGAGGTAGGTGGGTTGAGGCGTAGCTAGCACATTGCGGTGATGGTATATGGGCAGATGAGAGAGCTGACTGTGTTGTACCTGGGTTTGTAATTGTCAATAATTGGCAGGGCACTCCATGCCAAAGAACCTCCCCTCCAATGGCTGTGGAGCATGTCTGGAAAGGATGACTGGAGGCCAGGAACACCATGACAGCACATGTCTACAGTCCTCAGCTATCCCTCAATACAACCATGACAAGGTGCAAGTCACTGAGGAGACTTAAGATGGCTGAGGAGCCCAAATTCAGGCCCTACAGATATTTTCACATATCTCACAGGTGGTTGTCAGGAGACAGCACAATGCTGGCTGGGGAACTGCACATCTTCCTTCCTCCTCTGCTGCTTCTCAGCTACATGAGCATTACAGTATCTTTAATTCAAATGCTGGCTGCATCAATAAAAAATGCATTTACTAACAGAGAGTGTTAGATCTCTGGGTTTTTTGGGGGGTTTTTGGATTGTGCTCACCTGTTCTTCCCCCCAGCCTTGCAGCAAACGATTCCTACCTGTTTGTATTTGGCAGGAAGGCTCCACCCACAGGCCTGTAATCGACCGTCATCATTCCGCACGTGCTCTCGGACCTGCCGGTACTGCTCACGCTTCTGTTCGCGACGTGCGGATGACGTACAGTCACTGAGGAGAGAAGCAACAGTGTTACTTCTCAATCTATGGTTAAAAACAGAGGCAGAGGGTCAAGGAAATGTTGCAAAGGAAGGCAGAAGAAAAGCAGTCAGAAGTCAATACAAAAGCAGGAAATAAAACGGTGTCTCTGCGGAAGGAGAAAAGGAGGTGCAGGAAAGCAGAAAGAGGTGGACCAAGGGAAGCCCTAAACTCTAGCTCTCTTCCCTTCACCACTGTGTTAAAAAAGACTCTTGCCATCTTCATGGAACACTCCTAGGCTGCATCTACACTGGCAAATTAAGTCAATTTAAGCTTGGTTTAAGTCGATTTAATTTGCCCTGCGTCTACACTACACTTTGCTTAAGTCGACTTAAGCAGCTTGCTTAAGTCGACTTAAGGAAAATAAAGTCAACTTAATGAAAATTAAGTCGACTTTATTAAACCTGCTTTTTACTCGACCTAAGGCTTAATTCAACTTTCTAAAGTCGAATTAAGCCAGTGCAGATATAGGGTAGCCCTAAGTCGACTTAGGGCTACCCCAGGACTACACCACTGCCCTCCCTGCCGGGGGGGGGGGCACAGGGGGAGCCTGGCATGACCCCCAAAGGGCAGGGCAGAGCCCTGTGTGTGATGCTGTCTGGATTTAGGGAAGCATTTATGATATTATTTTCAATGGATATCTCATAAATGTTCTATAATCCATAGGACCTATGTCATGTTTGGTATCAATAGAAAGGTAATAATTTGCTGGGAATTATTATATAGTTTAAGTCTAGGTATTCTATTTGATTAGAAGTTAGGAATTGGGTATTCTATCTGTACTTTAATTTATGTTATTTTATTGAAATACCTGAGAGAGCTGGGTGGGTGTGTCAAACCATTGTGTCCTTAATGTTTAGGAATGTACCAGGGATAATGGTCCCAGGGACTAAACTGATGAGCCATAAGGACACAATGGGTGTATTCCTTATGTCCTTAATGGCTCATCAGTTTAGTCCCTGGTACATTCCTAAACATTAAGGACACAATGGTTTGACACACCCACCCAGCTCTCTCAGGTATTTCAATAAAATAACATAAATTAAAGTACAGATAGAATACCCAATTCCTAACATCTAATCCAAATAGAATTCCTAGACAGAAACTATATAATCATTCCCAGCAAATTACTACCTTTCTATTGATACCAAACATGACATAGTTCCTATGGATTATAGAGCATTTATGAGATATCCATTGAAAATAATATCATAAATGCTTCCCTAAATCCAGACAGCATCACACACAGGGCTCTGCCCTGCCAGGGTCCCTGTCCCCCTTTGCCCCATTGCACACAAGGGGTGCCCCCCCACCGTGGACCTGCCCAAGGTCCCCCTACCCCCACAAAGTCGACCTAGAGCATCCAGTGTGGATGCTCTAGGTCGACTTTGTAAATTCCCCTTTAAGTCGACTTCAATTTTAAGTGCAGACACACTAAGTCGACTTAGTTAAAGTCGACTTAGTTAAAGTCAACTTAAAAGTGCAAGTGTAGACATAGCCCTAGAGTCCATAAGAGAGGAAGAACCAGCTGTCTAGGAAACATTCATAGGGGTTTCCCATGAATGTTCATCAACATAGGTTCCCTTGCATTTTACAGGACCGTAGAAGGAAGATATTACAAATCTCTTTTTCTTTCATTCTAGTCAACTGCTTAATCTTTTCCACATCACAAAGCCCTCTCTGTTGGCTTGCTGAAGTGAGCAGCGGCCTTTGAAACTGCAGAACAAGTGGCCAGCAAGTTAGACAGTGCAGGAGTGACATGTTTTCATCTCCAAGAACATCACTAGAGCCCTGCAAAACCGCGGATATCCGCATTATATCCGCAGATATCCACATCCGCAGATACAATGCGGATATCCGCAAACCATTTCTTGCAGATGCAGATCAGATACAGATCCACGTATTTTTATCTGTGCATGGCTAGAGCCCTGCAAATACGCAGATATCCACGGATATCTGCATTATATCTGCATCCGCGGATACAACACGGGTATCCACGGACCTTTTCTTGCAGATGCAGATCGATGCGGATCCACATACTTGTATTCACACAGGGCTCTAAACATCACCTCCATGATGCTCCCAGACCCAGCTGATCTGAGGAATCGGGTTCTGAAGGTCATCCTCTCACTTGGGTCTCTCCGAGACAGTACATCACTCTGTTTGCTAAAGACCAAACTGTGGTCTGAATTGCGCAAGTGTAATCTGGGAAATTCCATTGGTGCCAGTGGAGTAACTCCTGATTTACAGTGGCATAACAGGGCAGAATTTGGCCTTCAGCTATATTGTACTAATAACAAGGGCTATTT
The DNA here is from genome assembly GCA_007922175.1 of Pelusios castaneus. Taxonomy (NCBI): domain Eukaryota; kingdom Metazoa; phylum Chordata; order Testudines; family Pelomedusidae; genus Pelusios; species Pelusios castaneus. Next base: position 233,372 of record ML685767.1, read on the forward strand.
GAACATTAGTTCCAACGTCCAACAGGTTGTTTTTATCATTCCAGTGTACAAACAATAGCAGCAAAAGAACAGTTTGGACAACATGAAACTAACAGAGCTTCACAGTCTAGGAGAATCTCTCCCATTCTTCATCCAGAGCCCTTCCAACAAACCCCTTGGAAAGCTGCACAGGGAACAGCACTCGACTGTCACATAATCCAAATTCCTTCCACAAAACATAACTCAAAAACTAAAAGCTGAAAGTCCCAGCCCACATGCAATGAAAGCAAGAATTAAACTCAAGAGGAAAGGCTATCTCCTCAGCCCACTGTAGTAGACACAAGGGAGGAGGGGAATTCTGCAGCACCTATAGCACTGCTAGGATTCAAATCAAATACCGTAACCTGGGCAGTGGTGCTGAGAAGGTACCCAGGAGGCTCCAGGAGAGCCTGGAGAACAGAGAGGAGAGAGGCTCCATCTTGCAGCTGGTGGAGTCCTCAGCCATTGCTCATCCTCCCACCTAGAGCCTATTAATATCACAATGGTTCTGGTGGGCAACTGAATCACAGCAGGGCCACTTTGCTTCCAGCTCAGCTAAATGAAATCTCATCCTGGCCTAGGGACAGGGCCGGATTAATGACTGCCGGGGCCCCAGACTGCCCAATATTATGCCCCCCCCCATGGATCCCCTCTGCCTGGGGTTCCAGTTCCGCCCCTGGGGAGCAGGGCTGGCCCAGCGTGGGGCAGCCTCTGGTGGCAGCAGGCAGCAGCCTTCCAGGGCCTGCAACATTGTCAGGCTGCCATGCCAGGGCCCCCAGGGGAGCCAGCTATGCCAGCCTGAGCTGTGGGGCCCCAGCACGGAGACCCGACAGCACTGTCAGCCCTAGAGGGCTGCCGCCACCAGAAGCCGCCCCACGCCTGGCTGGGTTGGGCTGGGCTGCCCCTCCCACCCCTGGGGGAACAGCCAGTCCGGGGCTGGTAGCACCACAGCCTCTCCTAGGCCCCATCCCCCACCTTAGTACCACCAATGCCCCAAACCAGCGCTGTGTGCCAGCAACCGAGGACAGGGCTGAATAAGCAGGGCATAGAGGCTGCAGCTTGGGGCCCCCTTGAGGCCAGGGCCCAGGGCCACAACCCCCATAGCCCCTGCGGTAATCTGGCCCTGCCTAGGGAGCCTGAGATCTCACATTTGGGAAGATAAATGAGCCTGCCCCAGGGAGAAGAGATGAGTAAAAGGTCAGGTGGATATACACAAGGGAGGGACAGAGCCTGGCGAGATGCCAGAGCACAGGGTCCTTAAAAAGAAACACAGGCAGGGGAGCCATCCTCTTCATGACACTGATCAATGACACATTATAGCCACTGTCCTCTGAGAAAAAGCCCATTTTAAAGCAATTTGGTTGCCACTTGGCTGAGCTGCAGAGGGCTTTGGCTTTGCGCATAGCAGGTGACTCACTCTTCAGGGAAGAATTCGAGGGTGCGGCTGCCAGAAGAGATCTGGCACATGGTATGACTGCGGCGTTGGCTGAACCCAGCTGTCGTTGGAGACTTGTAGTGGATGTTCACTGATGGGTAGTTCCTCTTCGCAGGTGGGGGACTGGAGGAAGAGCTGAACAGGCGACTAAAGCTGGGGTGGAGAGAAGCCAATAAACAAGGTAAAAGAAGAGCAGAAGTACAATGTAACACAGATGCACAATACAGAAGCAACAAGCACAAGAATAGGAGCCCTGAAAACCCTTCCATGGAACTGCCCAGGTTTGAGTGCAATCATCTTGGCACTAGAGACCGAGTATGTCTGTGTCTGGTTTCACCACTGGAGGACACCATATTCTGAATCTGTTATATTATGATCCCTACCTCTTGCTGTAGACAGATTCTGAGTGCGCACGTGTGTCCATTCCACTTCTCTAGTCTCCAAGGACGCTTAAGTTGACCTACACAAAGCCGCGTCCACCCTGGACTTTTATTAAGTCGACTTAAGTGCTTCCTTAAGTCGACTTAATAACACCACCTCTGAAGGTGGACTTAAGCCTTAAATCAACTTAAAGGCAGTGTGGACGGCTATGTCTACTGTTAAGTTGACTTAACAAGGTCGACTTGTTAAGTTGCCTTAACAGAGTTGACTTAACTTTACAAGTGTAGACATAGCCCACGAGATTTGTAAAACAAAAGCCATGTGTAGCTTAGATCTGATTTCCATTTTACCTGGCTCTATCAATATTTTGTGGGTAGAGTGGTTCAGATAACAAACAGCTTCCACTTTTGGTTCTTCTCTAGTTAGATTCTGCTTCTGTTGCTACGAAGCTGGTGCCTAAAATAGCAACAGCAACACCATCCTCTAATCAATCTACCTAGACCATGGAGTAACTTACAATTGCCAGATGGTGGACTTCTTCTTCTCCTGGACAGATGGGTGCTCCCGGGAAGCTCTGAGGACAAATGTTAACTGTTATGAAAACTGTTAATTTCAGCACCGTATCAAGGAGCTGTTTCCCCTTTCACCCAGCTTCAGCTGGCTGGCTGGCTCAAGCTGTAAAGAGGGGAAGGGGGCAGATTTTGAGCTCTTCATTCAGAAGTTTATTCTGGTAAGATGGGTCAAAGGATGGCATGAACAAAAGGAGCCGAGGTACTGCTGGTAATGAGAGGAGACCTGAGTAGATTGTGTCTCTGTATGGGTAAGATGTGGAAAAAGATGGTGTCAATTTAAAGTGGTATCAGCTCCAATCATTACCAAGACCATAATCACACCCTGGTTATTGGGGCTCAGATACTGTTTTCATTTTTAGCTGCAGGCACAGAGATTCATTAAGCAGAGGCCATGTGTACTCCTGCTGTCCCATGGTACAAAGAACGTACAGTGAACTTTTCAAGATTCATCTTAGCCCATAGGACCCATCTGAAACACAAACCTCAGGGCCTTCCTGTCACTTTGACAAGTCATGACTGATTCTCACCCCACCTGCAGAAACCAGAAGAGCAGGTTTAAGCATCAGAGATCCAGCTGTGGTTCTGAGAACTCAGCAACTTGCAGCCTAATTTCTTTATTTGGACCCACAGATTATAAAGGTCTGACCTACTGGCCAAACATGTGACCAAATTCTGCCCCGAACGCTATTGTACAGGAGCTCTAAGCCTCACCTGATCATCTCTGTCCACCTGACAGCTTCCTGGAGCTCCATCAGCCTCTCTTTATACTGATTGCGCTCCATCAGGACACGGGCCATCTCCACACGGGTAAAGCGGCGGCGCTGGGCGATGGGAATGTTGTCCTGCAGGGGGGAGGAGCACTGTTTCAGCCAACAAGAAACGGAAGGGGAGTGTGGTTAGTAAAGAGACAGTCAGTAGATGAAACATACAATTGTTAGTTGTCTCCCTATTTGGTTCAATCTTTGCCCAGCCACCTGAGGCACTAACTCTAGCCAACAGGATCCAGCCACAGTTTGAGTACAAGGAGCAGGGAGCACCATGTAACAGCGTGTGTACACAAGGGAGGATTAGGTGGGCAGCATCCTGCTAGTTTTCAATAAGAAGACTGTGGTGGGGCCAGGGGACCTGCTGCTACTGATCACCAAGGAAAAGCCATTCCCTGATGGCCTGGCAGGACTTATCTCACCTGCTCCCTCTTGGAGCCTGGCTGACTCCCTGGGAAGGATGCTAAGGAGGCACTTCCTCCCACAAACCACTGTGCAGCATGGAGAAAAGGACATAGTTACAACTACCACGTGCAGCAATACTTGTTTACAGGCTAAAGACTTCAGATTAGTATGGGCTCAGCAAGTACCTTTGTTAGAAAGGGGCACCCCTCTTGGGAGAAGGAAGGAAGATCCATTTGGAAGGCAGGATAGAACTTTTGGCAGGATTCCTAGATACAGAATGGGGAGAGACATGGGCACAGTCCCTGCACTCAAAGAGCTCCCTAGCACGAGACTGAAACATACCAAGTGGTTCTAGGAGCTCACCCCTCAATTATACAATTCCACTGTTTCCACAAGGTGCATGCAGACACTGACACTTGGCAAACCAGAGAACCTGAGAGCGGCTCAGCAGAGTTTCCTGCCCTATGGAAATTGCTCAGGTCAAATGTCCAGCTGGTTGGTTCCTCTCCCCAACTCCCAGTAAGGAAAGGTTACTTACTGTAACTGGCTCTTTGGCTGCGTCTACACTGGTAAATTAAGTCGACTTAAGCTTGGCTTAAGTCAACTTAATGTGCCCTGCGTCTACACTATACTTTGCTTAAGTCGACTTAAGCAGCTTGCTTAAGTCGACTTAAGGAAAATAAAGTTGACTTAATGAAAATTAAGTCGACTTTATTAAACCACCTTTCTACTCGACCTAAGGCTTAATTCGACTTTTTTAAGTCGAATTAAGCCAGTGTAGCCCTGGGGTAGCCCTAAGTCGACTTAGGGCTACCCCAGGACTACACCAATGCCCTGCCTGCTGGGAGGGGTACAGGGGGAGCCTGGCATGCCCCCCAAAGGGCAGGGCATGTGGGCACAGTGTGACACTGTCTGGATTTAGGGAAACATTTATGATATTATTTTCTATGGATATCTCATAAATGCTATAATCCATAGGAACTATGTCATGTTTGGTATCAATAGAAAGGTAGTCATTTGCTGGGAATGATTATATAGTTTCTGTCTAGGAATTCTATTTTGATTAGAAGTTAAGAATTTG
>ML685767.1:242504-264472 GCA_007922175.1 Pelusios castaneus
GAGAGAGAGAGAGAGAGAGAGAGAGAGAGAGAGAGAGAGAGAGAGAGAGTGGTCTGACATACACAGCACTTTGTGATGCCATGAAAGTGTCAGGTCTCGTGAAGTCATGGAGCACTGAGTATGTGAGACTGAATTCAACAAGACCACACTCTCCCCTTAGCACAGAGAGAGAGTGGTCTTGTGGAGCACAGTCTTGCATACAAAGTGCTCTGCAATGCCACGAGACTGCCCTAGTATTTTGATTTATGGTATGTACGGCCCACTTGAAGCAGATTTAAGTCAAATCTGGCCTGCCACATCAAATGAGATTGACACCCCTGTGCTAGATAGTTTTAAAAAAAAATTCTGTCTTAGAAGTGGGAGAATATTAAAATGGTTATTGCTATGAAACTGCCTGGAGTTTTCCGTACAAAACACGCAGTGTAAAATCCGTTCAGGTTACAACATAACTAACATAATCAGATAGCCTCATCTGGATAAGCCGCATTATAATGGGGTCCAGCATAGATAGTCCAGTTAAATTGATTCCAATTTGAGGAGAGGGGAAATTAGATGCTATGTAAGGAACTTACTGAGGAGCACATTATTCCAGCACTGCTCAACAGACTACTGATATACTTTGAAATCACCTTCTTGAACAGCAGGCACAACACACTAAGGACATGATGTGCTCAGTCACTGAGATGTGATGCTCCCTGCCAGCCTCTGAGTTGACAAATAGAGAATCACATGCTGGAGCCCAGCTGCTGGCAATGCTCAGCAGTAATAACCTACAGTTGGCCAGCTTTGCCCTCACCATCAACAAGGGCAGAGTAGTGTGTCTCTCAGTTTCTAAGTAGTACCACAAAAGAACATTAACCCCCACCCCACAGGCATTTTAATAATGTAATATACCAATTCTGTACAGAGATAGCTGCTTACATCCTCCACCTCTTCTTTGGGTTCTCGTCGGGCAACGATCACTTCAGATTTCACTCTAGAAGACAAGAAGAAATCAAACAAACCAGAAAGTAATATGTTGGCAGCTGTTGCCGAGCAGATTAAGTCACCCTTTGGAGAATGTTACCTAAGAGTATGGAAGCACAGACTATATTTGCCAAACCTCTCTTCCACTGGAACCTGTATGTACAAGCCACCATGGCCCGATTCTGGCAGTTTACTCATGCTGAGTGAGCAGTTCCACTGAAATCAATGGTACTACTTGAGTAGCAAGGGCTCCATTCACTTCTGGAGAATCAATTTCTGCTTGCCCTAAGATAATGATGACCAGGAGTATTGTGTATGATGTTTGCGGAACTGGGCGAGACCTATGTTCCCTCTAAGCTGTGGGGGTGCACAGCCACGCAGCGGCCATCACATCCCCAGCGCAGCACTGAGGAACCCCCGTGCAGCCCGGCAGCCCCCGCCACCCCCTCCAGACCCCCAAGGCTGCGGCTTTGCCACGGCAGATCCGGCCAGCGCTCAGCCTCTGGGCTAGCCCTCCCCACCCCCAGGGCGGAGCAGGCAGGCTCAGGGACAGGGCAGGTGCATGGTCCTGCATGCCCCACACGGCCAGGGCAGCGGGGTGGCCGCGGCTGGGGCGGGCTCCCGACCGCTGGCCACCTCGACTGCCGAGGCTGGGATCGGTTCCACTCCACTGACGGCCTCGGCCTCCCGGCATGGGGCCAGGATCAGCCTCCGGGGCCGGAGACTGCTCAGCCCTGCTGGTGGCCTCTCAGGGCCCCGGTCAGGTCCCCCTAGCCAGCGGCCTCAGCTTCTCTTTCTTTCTTTGTCTTCCTTTTTCTTTTTTTCCTTTCTTTCTCTTCCTTCCTTCCTCCTTTTTTCTTTTTCTCTTCCTTCTTTCTCCTTTCTCCTTTCTCTCTTCCTTCCTTCTCCTTTCCTTCCTCTTCCTTCCTTCCTTCTTTCTCTCTCTTCCTTCTCTTTTTTTTAAAAAAACTTTTTAAAAATTAATTTTAAATAAAAACCTTTCTAAAAATTAAATTTCAATTCAAAATTCATTCAAATTCAATTAATTAAACCCAATTAATTAATTCTATTTACAATCATTTTAACTTCAATTAATGCCTATAATTTTTGTCGTGTGAGTTTACACAAAAATTTTATTCAGAAAAAGTTTTGCACACGGCTTGAAAATTTTGCACACAAGCTGCCAAACCTTAGAGGGAACATTGGGCATGACTCCAATGCACTTTGTGAACATCTTACACCAAGTGTAATATATATACCTCAAAGGGTGGTTTAGACATAACATCTAGGACTTGGTTTTCAAGGGTTTAATAAAGCATCCTATGAACAGTAATGGTTTCATTTTTTATTTCAATGATAAATCATATTTAAAAACAAAAAATCCTTTGCTGGGCATGTGACCCTAATACTGACATGCTGTACAGGAGAAGCAGAAAGTAAAACTAACCGAAACATGCACTAAACTAATTAATCCAATGTAACTGCATAAGTCAAAGAAAGCAAAAATCCAGTATAAAGGGTAAATAATATATCAGGGTGGGGTTTTTTATTTTTTTTAAGTACCGCGGTTTTAGTAACCTAAAGTATTCCTAATAAGACATGGAAACAATTTTATTTAACCTGACAGTGTCCCTTTAGAAGAATGTATTCTCCACATGATAGAATCTTAAGCAAGTCTAAATTCTATATTTGATAACCAATTCCCATCAAAGAGAAGCAATGAGATCTCTGCAGTATGCCCTCAGATATCACAATACAATGGGATTTACCTAACAAACCACTGTGCAACCATTACATAGGAAACATAGTCCAATATAGCTCCATGTTGTGCTTAAGAGAAAGCATACCTCTTGAAATTCAAAGCAAATATACACCTTTCGGATGAAGTGAACACTATTTGTAGTCAAAAAATAAGAGCCTAAATTTTAAGGCCTAACGTAACAGGCCAAGTGTGAGGCCTGAGCTAAAATAATGGTCAAGTCTGTTATAAAGCAAAGGCAGCAGAAATCATGTTGTAAAAGCTGATAGGTTCCCAGTAACTGGCAAGAACAGAGCTGGTCTAACAAACTTATTCCAAAGAAGTGCTAAACACAAGCACTTTCCAGAAAGGTACCAGGACATCCTAGTACCCCAGAGATAACAAGGACTCATTGACCTCTCCAAATGACACTATAATGGTAAGAAATTTCTTGTTAAAATGATGAATAGAGATTTTTGACTGAACCATCCAGTACAAGGTATTGGGTGATATCTCACCATATCAAAGGGTGGTATACTGTCATGTCAGGAGGTGGCAGCTACATGTCCGAGGGGTAATACAAAACTCGTTTGTATCAATGAACAAAAAAGGGTCTTAGAGGAAGCATCTTGATCTGAATGAAAGAGGAACAGAAAGTCCTGCCATCTACTGAACCAGGACCATTGTGAGGAACACACAATATTAAATGTAAGTATGTAAGTAGCACATACAGGCACTTCCTGCTGTGCTCATTTGGCAATAAACTTGGACAGATGCCTTTGCTGCTAAATGGATCCGTGGTCGTGTCGAATTAGTCAAGTGTGGAGTGGTGTCTCAGTTTTCTGTGCAGAGCTAGGACAGCACATATGGGGAATGCGCACACAGCCAACAATGGACAAGACTATTATTCCCCATCAGTAATGCCGGCAGTGCACTGATACAGCAGTAAAGAAATAGAGCTACTGCAATTTCAGGCTCCTGAGAGTATATTCCTAACTTTAACGGTACCAGTGACTGTCTTCTCAGGGAGACTCACTTCTCTGTAATCTCTGATGTTCCAGGGGTGGTGATGTTTCTTTCAGGCCACAGGTCCCATGATTTCAATCATTCCTGTGCCATAATAGCGGACCACTCAATTTCCTTTCGAGAGAGACACAGTCTATAGACACACATGAACTGTTCTTAATGCAGAAAGCTGTACTGGACCAATGATAAAAAAATTCACTGCCAACAAAACAGCAACAGATGTTTAACTGATCATACCATGTTCCTAGCATTCACATTTTAAACCTTGACACAGTGAAAAAGAGATTCTAGTACACAAGAACATTCTATTACAAGAACAGTGCAGGAGGGAAGACTGAAAAGATTTTAATAAAATGTTTAAAGTGCTTTAGGAGTGTTTTAAAATACCTAAACTCAACGCTGATGCTCACGTCTACCTGAATTATATGACATCATATTCACAATGAAGGCACAATGGCTATGTCTACACCTGTGTATTTAAGTCGACTTAGTGTGTCCACACTGAAAATTAAAGTCGACTTAAAGGGGAACTTACAAAGTCGACCTAGAGCATCCACACTGGACGCTTTAGGTTGACTTTGTGTGGCTAGGGGGACCTAGGGCAGGTCCATGGGGGCAGGAAGGCACCCCTTGCCCAATGCCCGGGGGCTCAGCCTTTGCCCCATTGTACCTAGGTACAGATTGTACCTGTGGGCCCCCCCCTCCCCGGCAGGGAGGGCATTGGTCGACTTAGGGCTACCCCACGGCTACACTGGCTTAAGTCAACTCTAAGGAGTCGACTTAAGCCTTAGGTCTAGTGGAAAGGAGGTTTTATAAAGTCGACTTAATTTTCATTAAGTCGACTTTATTTTCCTTAAGTCGACTTAAGCAAGCTGCTTAAGTCGACTTAAGAAAACTGTAGTCTAGACGCAGGGTAAATTAAGTCGACCTAAGCAAGCTTAAGTCGACTTAATTTACCAGTGTAGACGCAGCCAATGATTCTTTTTGCGTTTCAGTCATCTGAGATACTAAAAAGAAAGGAGTCTCTATTGCTTTGTTACTAATCTGGGTCTCCTAGTCAGACTGGAGGGAAAAGGAGCCACTCTACTTTTCCAACTCTGCACATTCCACATGGCAGTCCCCAGAATGAGATGCCACTCACAAGCAGACTGCAGATGTTAAAAGGATGAACATGCAGCTCTGAGCTCCACTGGACCCCTTGAGCTTGGCTCCCTTTCAGAGGAGGTGCAGCATGGCAATGGGTCTGCTAAGCTCATGGCACTTGGCTCCCGCTTGATTGGGGGGAAATAAAAGTGGCAGTCTTTCAAATGCCACCCCTTGTGGCACAAAATGAGATATCCGTGACTCTGCACCTCATTCTGAGCATGAAGGAGTAAATAATAAACAATACTGACATTTAAATGTCATTACTCAGCATCTCAGATAACTTCTCATGGAATGAATAGGCAGTTCAGCCCTTTTGGAGCCTCTGCTCCAGGATCTCAGCAGTCTCACAGAGACATTTCTGCTGTGGTTTCACTCAGGCTGCATTTCAGAAGTTCTCCTCTGAACCGTAACTGCAGCTAGTGAGTCACTTCTTAAGGGAAAGCTGAGGTTCTGGAGCCTCCAAAAGGTGCTGATGCAGTGCAAGAGCATGTGCCAGCTGTATCCAATCCCTGTTTTTGATGCACGAGCCTGAGGTAGAACACTGGGTTGTAATCACACCTGGGAACTGTTAAAATCCTAAGAAAACAATGTTCTTGTGCAATTAAAAAAAAAGTCAAAAATATTTTTACTTACCAAGAATAAAAATCAATTTTCATATCTAAGCTACCTGATGTACCCCTTCAATCGTCCATGAGGCTCCCCAAAATGCCAACCATACATTCCAGGAGAGAAAAGAATTAAGCTGACAGCAGAGCTCTGTAAATTAGGGAGGTTTTGTGGCCTTTCTTTCCACCAGCCAAAAACAAGGAAGCAGTTTGGGGCAGTGTGTGCAGCACTCACCTTTTAAGCTCCTCCTCCAGCTCCTTGACTCTATTCTCCATCTTGGCTTTGGCCTGTTTTGTTGCTTCAAGCTCTCCCTTCAGCACCTCCTGCTCCCCAGACAGCTGGTCCACCTTAGCAATCAAATCATTCTTCACAACGTTCAAAGCATTTCTTTAAGGCAGGAAAGAAAGAGTCAGCAGAGATGCAGTGAGAACAAAAACTGCCTCCTACTGGCAGGTGAGGGGAAAAAAGAACACACATGCCACCAGGAGGGTCTAAGTAAGCGTTTCCTGAAAAGCATTCAGAGTAGAGGGAAGTCAAAGAAAAGTAGTGCGCTTTGATGGCAGGGAGCTAGATAGGAACACAGGAATTACCAGACTGCATCGTAACATTTAACCTGAAATGCTGTCTCAATTGGCCAGCACCAGATGCTTCAGGGGAATATGTGAGCGCATCACAAAAGCCAAAAAAGGTGTAATCTGACCTCCACATTAGGTCTCATCTTGATCACTAATCAAAGTTGGCTAGCTCTACAGCATGAGATTGAATATCCTTTCCACAATGTGTGTGGTATCTTTCATTCTATGAGCTGTGGATGATCGATAGCCACATAAACATCTGACTCCATTTGTGAATATTACATTTTTAGCTGCAACCATTTCATGTCACAGTGAGTGCCACTCTAATTATGTGTTGTATGAGAAAGTATTTCCTTTTATTGGCTCTGAATTTTCCTCCTTTCAGTTTCATTGACTCTCTTTATTCTTGTGTTATAAGACAGAACAAAAAGAAGATTAAGGTGGTAAGGGACCTCAGAAGGACACCTAGTCCAATTCCCTGCTCAAAGCTGGACCAACTCTAACTAAATCATCCCTTGTCAAGTTAAGCCTTAAAACCTTCTACAGAAGGAGATTCCACCACCTCTGTAGGTAACCCATTCCAGTGCTTTACCATCCTCCTAGGGAAAACATTTTTCCTAATACTCAGCCTATACTCCCGCACTGCAACTAGAGACCATTGCTCCTTTTTCTGTCATCTGACACCAGTGAGAACAGCCTAGCTCCATCCTCCCTGGAACCCCTCCCTTCAGGTAGCTGAAGGCTGCTAACAAATCCCCCCTTGCTCTTCTATTCTGCAGACTAAACAAGCCCAGGTCCCTCATCCTCTTCTCATAACTCATGTGCTCCAGCACTCTAATCATTTTTGTTGCCCTCAGCAAGGCTCTCTCCAATTTTTCCAAATCCTTTCTGTAGTGGGGGGCCCAAAACTGGACATAATATTCCAAGATGTGGCCTCAACAGTGCCAAATAGAGGGGAATAATCACTTCCGTTGATCTCCTGGCAATGCTTCTACTAGTGCAGCCGAATATACTGTTAGTCTCCTTGGCAATAAGAGCACACTCTTGACTGATATCCAGCTTCTTACCCACTGTAACTCCTAGGTGTTTTTCTCCAGAAGTACTGCCTAGGCAGTCAATCCCCAGTCTGTAACAATGCTTGGGACTGCTCTGCCCTAAATGCAGGACTCTGCACTTGCCCTTGTTGAATTGCATCAGATACCTTTTTTGGCCAAATTATCCAATTTGTCTAGGACTCTAGGTCAATGGTTCCCAATCTGTGGGCTGTGGACCACTGGTGGTCCATGAGGGTACTACATGTGGTCAGTGAGCAGCAATGTTCCCTCTAAGGTTTGGCGACTTGTGTGCAAAATTTTCAAGCTGTGTGCAAAACTTTTTCTGAATAAAATTTTTGTGTAAACTCACACGACAGAAATTATAGGCATTAATTGAAGTTAAAGTAATTGTAAATAGAATTAATTAATTGTGTTTAACTGAATTTGAATGAATTTTGAATTGAAATTTAATTTTTAGAAAGGTTTTTATTTAAAATTAATTTTTTAAAAGTTTTTTTTAAAGAAAGAAAGAAAGAAAGAAAGAAGCCAAGGCCGCTGGCGGGGGAGGACCCTACCGCGGCCCTGGGAAGCCGCCGGTGGGGCGGAGAATTCCCCAGCCCCGGAGGCAGATCCCGGCCCCGTGCTGGGAGGCCGAGGCCGTGGATTAGCCCGGCCCCAGGCTGGGAAGTCGAGGCGGTCGGCGGGTGGGATCCCGGGAGCCCGCCGCAGCCACCCCCTTGCCCCGGCCGCATGGGGCAAGGAGGCAGGCCCGCACTCCTGACCCTAGCCTGAGCCTGCCTGTCCCACCCTGGGGGCAGGGAGGGCCAGCCCAGAGGCCGGGCGCAGGCCGGGTGTGCCACGGCAGAGCCGCTGCCCCGGGGGTTGGAGGGAGCAGCGGGGGCTGCGGGGCTGCGCGGGGGGTCCCTTACTGCTGCGCGGGGGGTGCGACAGCCGCTGCGCGGCCGCGCACCCACGCAGCTTAGGGGGAACACTGGTGAGCAGGGGTGAGGGGGTGGAGATTTGATAAGTTTGACTCCTGTCAGCCATATGTTACATTAAAAATGTTTAAACCGGCTTGCTTACGTGGTGATCCACAAAAGCTTTTGATGACGATGTGGTGGTCTGCATAAAGGAAAAGGTTGGGAACCACTGGTCTAGGTCACTCTGTATCCTATCTCTGCCCTCCAGCAGATCTATTACTCCCCCCATCTCAGTGTCATCTGCAAACTTATTGAGGGTGCAAGCCAACCCATCATCCATTAATGAGGATGTTGAACAAAACTGGCCCCAGGGCTGATCCCTGGGGCACTGTGCTTGATACTAGCTAACAACTAGACATTGAGCCATTGATCACTACCCGTTGACCCAGCTTTCTATCTACCTTATAGTCCATTTATCCAACACATACTACTTTAACACATACTACTTGCTGGCAAGAATACCGTGGGAGACCGTATCAAAAGCTTTGCTAAAGTCAAGGTATATCACATCCACCACTTTCCCCACATCCACAGAGACAGTCATCTCATCATAGAAGCAATTAGGTAGGTCAGGCATGATATGCTGTTGGTGAATCCATACTGACTGTTCCTGATCATCATCATCTCCTCCAAGTGCTTCAGAATGGATTCCTTGAGGACCTGCTCCATGACTTTTCCAGGGACTGAAATGAGGGTAACTGGTCTGTCGTTCCCTGGATCCTCCTTCTTACCTTTTTTAAGATGGGCATCATATTTGCCTTTTTCCAATCATCCAGGACCTCCCCTAATCACCACAAACCAATGGCTCTGCAATCACATCAGTCAGCTCCCTCAGCAGATGTACTGCATCCAGCCCCATGCACTTGTGCATGTCCATCTTTTCTAAACAGTCCTGAACCTGTTCTTTCAGTACTGAGGGCTGCTCACCCACCACCCTTCCCCCGCTCCATTCTGTGCTCCCCAGTGCAGTAGTCTGGGAGCTGACCTTGTCTATGAAGTCAGAGGCAAAAAAAGTATTAAGTACTTCAGCTTCTTCCACATCATCTGTCATTAGGCTGCCTCCCCCATAATGGGTCCTTACTTTCCCTGACTTTTTCTTGTTGCTAATATATCTGTAGAAACTCTTCTTGTTACCCTTCACATCCCCTGCAATGCTAGCTGCAACTCCAGTTATGCTTTGGCCTTCCTGACTTTATCCCTGCATACCTGAGCAATATTTTTTTACCCCTCCCTAGACATCTGTCCAAGCTTCCTCTTATTGTAAGCTTCCTTTTTGTCTTTAAGCTCACTGAAAAATTCTCTGTTAAGCCAAGCTGGTCGCCTGCCATATTTTCCATTCTTTCTGCACATCGGGATGGTTTGTTCCGTCAACCTCCATAAGGTCTCTTTAAAATACAGCCAGATCCCTTGGATTCCTTTCCCCCTCATATTAGCCTCCCAGGGACTTCCTACACATCAGTTCCCTGAGAGAATCAAAGTAGGATTTTCTGAAGTCTAGAGTCCATATCCTGCTGTTCTCCTCTCTTCCTTTTGTCACGATCCTGAACTCAACTTTCTCATGGTCACTGCTGCCCAGCAGCAGGTCAAGAGGAGCATGGCCCCTAGTTGATTCTTCAAGCACTCACACCAGGAAGATTCCAGTCTGTCTGCTTGATACCATTCATGGCTCTAAATATTTATATCATGTCCCTCTCATTTGTCTCCTTTCTAAGGAAACAATGTGAAACTTTTCAATTTCTCTTTATATGAGAATTTTTCCAGGCCTTTGGCCATTCCAGTTCCCCTTCTCTGAACTCCTCTAACCACATAATATTCATTTGGAGATGGGACGGTCAGTACAGCACACAGTATTCTATATATATATTGTGCTGGAGTCAAGCCTGAGGGCTACAAGAGGGTACTGGAAGGTAGATATATTAGCCCCAGGCTTAGTAAATCACTCTTTCCAGGGTAACTAGGGCAGGGCTGCTCTAGGCCAATTAGCACACCTGAGACCAATTAAAGCACCTAAAACCAGTTGGAGCACCTGAAGCCAGTTAGAGCACCTGAGGCCAATCAAGGTGATTGGCCACAGCAGATAAAAAGCCTCTGGTGCAAGCAGCAAGGGGAGAGTGTTGGGCATAGTTCAGGGATCGGCAACCCCTGGCATGCGGGCTGAGCCTGAGTGGTATGTGGCACCACTTAGGCTTCCCCGCTGGCCCCGCCCCCCAGCACAGCCTGGGGCCACAAGAGCCGCGTGCTGTGGCTCCAGGCCCCCACTCGCTGTGCTTCCCCACTGGGGAGTGCAGCCAGCAGGGGAAAAGAAGCTGCAGCGTGGGGCTCCTGGCCCCGCCCCCTGCTGGGCAAGGCTGCTGGAAAGGAGTGGGGTGGGGCAGCCCCGCCCAGAGTCTCCACTGCCTGCCGGAGCCAGCCCCGGAGCTGGAAAGTTTCCCACCAGCGGGAGCCGGCCCTGGCCCCGGCTGGGAACCGGAGGCCACTGCTGGCCCCAGCCCTGGCCGGGAACCAGAGGCATGGCCCCGCCCCTGGCATCTGCTGAGGGTGCAGTGGGCGGGGCTGGCACGGGGGCCTGCAAGGGTTGCGGACCCCTGGCATAGTGGTTGGAGGAGTGGAGGTTTGTGTGGAGCAGTGCAGAACAGAGCAAAGCAGAGCCAGATAAAGCTGACTATTAGCTTGCAGGGTGGAGAGTCTGGCTCCAGGTCGGAAGGCACCGGGAAACTGCAGCACTGAGAGTTTGGAGAAGGGAGAGCCGTGCTTAAGCTGACTGTCAAAGCTTGAAGCACAGGACGCATGGGGACTGAGCACCTCCAATCTGCTACAATATGAAGATCCCATCAACTGATGAAACGGCATTAGATTTTTTCTGTGTTATTCTATAGCTCATTCCTTATGCAGTCTAACATTTTGTTAGCTTTTCTGACCACAGCTACCCAGTGACCAGAAGTCTCCATTGACCTGCCTAGTGGAAGCCAAGCCTTTTTCTTGTACTAGGCATAACTAATTTAGAACTCTGTCAGGTATATAAGCAGTTTAAATTTTCCCCTCCAATGCATTTTACTTTGCATTTATCAACATTGAATTTATTTGTCATCATATTGTCTGTTCACATAGCTTGTTCAGGTCTCTCTGAAGTTCCTCACAAGCCTTTCTGGTCCAACTAACCTAAAAAAACTTGGTGCCATCCGCAAAATTTGCTCTCTCTCTAGTCGCCCCCATTTCCAGATCACAAATAAACACATTAAACAGCAATGAATGTAGTATGGAACCCTGACGCATCCAGTTGTTCACTTTTTGCTGTGATGACATTATACTATTTGCTTCCTGTCTTCTAGTCAGTTTTTGATCCATGACAATATTTTGCCTCTTACCCCAAGACTATTTAGTTTCTTTAGTAACCTATTGTGCAGAACTTTGTCAACAAGGTTGAAGTCTTTTTGAAGTCTAAATAAATTATTTTAACTGGTTCTCTTTTATCCACCACTTTGCTGATATATACAAAGAATTCTAAGGCATTAGTGTGTCATGATTTTTGTTTTGCAGAAGGCAAACACTGAAGCTAAGAGTTCAGGACATTATGTATATCCTAAAGTTCACCATGCCCATTCTAGATGCTCTCGCTCCCAATGGAGTTAATGAAAAACCTGCCATTGACTTCAAGAGAGATCAGGCCCTATGAGCATGTGTGGGAAGTTCAGTCAAGTGTCTGTACAAAAGAAAGATAGGTAGGAAACCCCCTCAAATATGGAATTCCTCTTCCTCAAGCCCAGGAGCCAACATCATCCAAATCAGAAGCCAACGAGCCTCAGTGACCCAGAATTATTCCAAAATGACAGTGTAAAAAACAGATAAGCAGTTCAGAACATGCAATGGTTTCTTACTTGGTCTCCAGAAGTTGCGAGTTCTCCAGCAGCAGATTCCCCACTTCTTTGCCCATTCCTGAAAAAAAGAGGCCCAGCAGTTTTGATCTGCACCTCCAGAAAGACAGAGCCTTATTCTGGACTAACTGGTTCATGATTAAGGGGAGAAACAGCTTTTGTTAGGCAGCCTTACAGCTGTGTATCTTGCTGCAATAATATGGAACAGAAGCAGATGTGTCTTTTCTGTGAAGGACACAAATGCTTTTTTAACCACTCACCTAAACACACACAGCTTCCTTGAGGGGCCTCGGTCAAGGAGATGGTTGTTTCACTGATGCTTTTAGGGCAGTAGTCTTCAACCTGGGTGACACCACCCATTAGAGGGTGTTTTGTGATTTTTGGTGGGCGCTACAATTAATTTAACGACAGTGGCAATTTATAAAAAGTAACAATTTACATAGGTGGGCGGTAAACTTACTGCAAATGTGAAAATACTGAAAAACTGGGTGCTGATCCAAAAAAGGTTGAAGACCACTGTTTTAGGGGAAGCTCAGTCTAGTGCTTAGTTCGAACTAACATTCCAGTGTGGCCATGCTAGTTCGAATTAAGCTAATTCGAACTAAATAAAATTAGTTCGAATTAGTTAGTTCGACCTAACTAATGCCAACTAATTTTAGCAAGTGTAGACATAGCCTTAGTGTCCTCAATATTATAGCAATGCAGAGTGTTGTTCACTTGCAACCATCATTGGGCACGACAAGATTGTTGCTTTTCTTAGAATACAAGCCAAATCCTGTGTTCCTAAGTTTATCCATTTTCAGAGTTCTTGTAACCAGCTCTATGCCCCGAAGGCTCCTTACACTACTGAGATCTGAGCAGGATTTTATACAGGCTGCCCCTTGATTTCTTTAATTTTATTTGGTCATCTCTAAAGATATTAAGCTAGACTAAGAGCCACAAGACCATAGACCCATAATGTGAAATGTGCGCACACACGCAGCTTGGACACAGAACTGTGAGGATGCACTTTTGCATGCACATTTTTAACGATTTGACCCTAAGAGTGAAGGCTGAGTTCAATCCTTTTAAGTCAAACTGAAAGGGAACCGAACCACCCGGACCAGCCTCCTGTTGAAAGGAGCTCTGGGGGTTAAAGCTATAGAGACAGCCCTCTTCACTACGGGGCCAAGCATTCTCTCACTACAGGTGAAAAAGTACAAAGAGCTCACAACTGCTGTGGCTTGCATTTAAGTTCTCCATCATACTGCCTTGCTGCATAAAAATTCCTTTCTTTACAACAGATACAGACATTTTTCATGAGATGTCATTTAATTCATATTTACAGGAAAATAATAAATGAGTCACACTTGAAGTAAATGGAAGTTAGAGAAACATGGTAGCACACAAGAAGTGAGAATACAGCATAACATTTCAACACACAGCTCCTTTTCCCACAGTTAGATGGGATGGGTTCATGATGGCAAAAGCAAATTCCCAGCAAGGATGAACAAGAAGCAGCAATTTAAAAAATTAAAAAAATAATGAATAGACAGGAAATGAATCACTTTGATGTTTCAGGTTCTGTGTTTGGAATGCTGAGGGGGACACTGCAAACTCCTGAGAAGTGGGAGACAAAAACTCCTTGCTGGGTGGTGACCAACTAAAAATGTATTTCTGTTGGAGGGAAGAATGTGAAATGCCCTCCTTTCTTTCCTCTTATAGCTATCCACAGAGCTCAGTGATTATGGGCATGGGGCTCTGATATTCCCACCCCCTCCTACTGGCTTTTAGCAATAACTAAATTAATTGTGTATCTAGTTGAGTTTTCAGAAGTGGCATAATGATATTCCAGAAGCAGAAGGGAGACATGGGTAATGGGAGTTCATGTGTGGGATCTCCTTTGGATTATGCCTTTCTGCATTTTGATTCCCTTACTAGATATCATGGTGCTAAGGCATCTCCAGTACAGGAAGGAGCTCTGATGGAGCTGATGAGCCTGTCATCCCAGAACTAGAAGAGCCACACTGCCCAAACCACAGATATCATCCCCAAAGCTGCCTGTACAGGACATCTTGCCCCAGGAATGATACAGAGGACTATTTATGGGACTAGAGGAATGGAGACAGCTCTCCCCAGGGCATCAACATGGTCACTCTGAGACAACCCATCTCAGTGCCCAGTGTGGGGAAGCTTGGAGAAGCTAGTGCTGTGACAACCCTATCTACACGCTGGATGAGATTTAAAGTAGATCTTTTCATGTTACCTCTGTATGCCACCAAAGGGAGGGAAAACCTAGGAAGAGACAGCCAGATGCTATAGTCACCCAATGTGCTATATCTTCCATATCCAGGCAGCATATCCAGGCAGACAGTTTGAAGCATCAAAGTGGATAATCAGCTACATCCAGAAACAAAAGAGAAGCCCAAATCCACAGAAATTGAGCTATTGTCTCCTGATTCTCTAAGGGGTGATTCCACCACAAAAACCAAAATCAAAATAACTCAAGAAGCATGAAGAGATGTTAGGTGGACAAAAGGCGATAAGAAAAAACTTGTTTAAAAATGGCCTTCGCCTTACCAAAGAAATCATCCCGCACTATGAGAGCCATCCCACACGAGAAGGGGAAACAGAAAGAGAAATGGACAAAGGGAAGAAGGGAGGAAGAAAGAAAGAGAAAAAAGCAGCCATTAAGTAACCATCTGTAAACAGCAAATAGAGCAGCTCATCAGTGTGTGTGAGTAAGCATGCATGGTATACACTATGACACGTGTGATATAGTGTACGAGGATGTGTGTGTGGCATACATCGTGGTGCTCAGTAAGAGCGAGTCTCTATTCTGCTCACAAGAGCTTGGCCTAACAGGGATTTAATGCTTGAGATTTAGGAACATGCTCAATAGGATTTCCTGCCCGATTTCCATCTTAATTGTTTGCTCTGAGCTATGCATCTTTGGGCCTTCAGTCTACACAACAAATGTATCTAAACAGACAGCATGGACAGGGCAAGGGAAAGACAGCAGGAGAGGGAAATTAAAATGGGGGGAAAGAATCACATTTTATGTTTCGGATGCCCTTCCTTACTCAGGAACAACCCATATTCCCACTAACTGCAGTGGGGTTTTCCTGAGGAAGGACCTTAGGCTTGAGTCTTTTGTGGAAGAATGATAAGAGAATCCATACCAAAGGAAAGGAAGATGTAGAATGCTTTCCCTTTCCTTGGCAAAGCACTCTCAGCACTCTATAGGAACAATCCCAAGAGGTCCTGGTTTCCTCAACTCCCATGAAGTCACTGATCCTGTCACAGGATTATGGTCTCATGCTGCCTCTAAAGATATTTGCATCTATATATCAACTGCATTGCTAGGCAGTAAAGGCCCAATTCATGTGCACTGAAGACAAGAGAAAGAATGCCACTAACTCCAGTGGGAACTGAATCAGGTCCTAAGTCCATTGCAGGAGCAGGAGCAAAATTCTGCAAGCATGGGGCTCCCAGTGACTTTTTCTGATGGCAGAATGTGGCCCTAAGGCAGCGAGTTTCCTTTATAAAAAGAGCATAACAGGAAGGCACAGAGACAGCATATGCAAAATGCCTAGCCAGGAGGACAAGGCTTCAACAATGAGCAGAGGTTCTGTCACTTTCAAATCCATCACAATCTTCATTCATTTGGAGCAGGGAGAAGAACCTAGATTTCTGTGCCTACCTGGCCTGGACTTGGGATACAGCTCCTGCATGGACAAAAATAATTTTCCACCTCAGACTAAAGGGAAAGAGATACTAGGGTTTCCCCATGGTCCTAAAGAGACAGATCATTTAGAGAGTGGAGTGAACCTGCAGAAAGCCACACACACAGACAAAAAAGTTTTATCAAGATGTAGCAGGCATGTGAGGATAAAGCAGATATCTCCTACTATATAGGGATCTATCAGTGCAAGCCATCCAAAGAAGGAAAAGGCGGGACAAAGGCTGCAAAGCCAATTGTGATTGGACAACAGCAGGGGAGTATCATGTGTATACCATATCATTCAATCTAAACTCAACAAGGATTTTTAAAAAAGAAAGAAAGAAAAACAAGGAAACTGAACAGAGGAGAGATACACACCTGAGAACTCCCCTAAGGGCCATGTCCAGCGAAGCACAGAGAGACAGGGGGGAAAAGGAAGTGAAAAAAGGATCAATCAGTGACGGAAACCAACAAAATAAAAATTTTGTTAAAAAAAATTAATAATGATTCAGCCATTTCAATGTCAAAAGGCATGAAATAGTAAGGACAGGCCCTGACATGACTGCAGATGGCATAACTCTACATA
This sequence comes from Pelusios castaneus, assembly GCA_007922175.1. Classification (NCBI taxonomy): domain Eukaryota; kingdom Metazoa; phylum Chordata; order Testudines; family Pelomedusidae; genus Pelusios; species Pelusios castaneus. Next base: position 258,737 of record ML685767.1, read on the forward strand.
CAGGACAAGGAAGGTAACCCAAACTGCATCTGGAGCCTCATGCCTTAGCTGTCAGTTTTGTGGACAAGAATCTGAGGAAGTCATGTCTTCCTAGGTTATTTGAACCTTTATTTTCCTGTGCTGTGATTCATTTAAACTGCAGGCCAAAGGCTAGGTCACAATTCTTCCCCCTCCCCACCTAAGTGAATGATATATTTGTCTTTGCCAACCACAGTAGTTTAATAGCGATTATGCAGTCAAAGGACGCCTTAACCTGCAAAAATAGCCATCAGAATTTAAAACAGTCCTTATATACCAATATTGGGCCTGGGTTTTGTTATTTAGTTTCAACTTCTGTGATGAAATAATTTATAACTTACCACTAATATATTAGCTGAATTTCTCTCTTCACCACAAAACCCCTTTTATGAAAAGCAAGGTCTCCAAAGCAAACACGGCCAGGTCACCTAGCAGTGAAAAGAAGGACCCTCCCATAGCCCATAAGCAGCATCCATTTTGCCACTCAACCTTCAGTTCCAGATTTTCATGGGCAGTGAGAACAGAGAGATGTTTGTATGTGTGTGAGAAAGACACTGTACCTACAGGGATATTATAGGAGTAAAAAATGAAAACACAGAAGTAAAGGAGAAAGAACGTTCATAGGGTTGTAGTTCGAAAGAGGGGAAACCAATTAATAGTTATTGCGAGTATATAATTATTTTATTCCACACTGGTCTCTAAACTACATCTTTACATGAACAAATGAACATGAAGCTATAAACAGAGCAACGTGAAATACGGGTTTAACCAGTGATTTTAGACCATTCTTTCCAAAACTGCAAAAAGGAGCGCACAGAGATCCAGGCCAAAGCTAGCTTTGTGAACACCCAGAAAGGCAGCCTGAAATTGTTCCAGTTAGGAAATAGCTACATTTCCCAGGGATTGTACACAGATAATGTCTACAGAAATGTCTTGTTTGAAAGGCTCCAAAATGACATTCTTCACGTATTAAGAATTTTAATCCACCTAGGGAAAAAGTACATTTGGAAGCCTTGCTCCCATTTTTGAGTTTCCATACATGAGAATCAAGACTAGATTGACAACTTCCAAAGGGGTAGCTGTGTTAGTCTATTTCAGCAAAACAAATAAGGAGCCTTGGGGCACTTATAAATACTAACAAAGGTATAAAATATAAGCTTTCACAGGTTCAAACCCACTTTTTCAGATGTATGAAATGAAAACTTCAGTATGCTAGGTATATACACATGAAGGGTGAAGTAACAAGGTCAGTTCAGTTCAAACAGTGTAGATGTGGCCCATTAACAACAATTGACGAGAAGGGGTGAGAATCTTTAAAGAGGGAAAATTACCTTTTGTAGAGAGCTAGCCACTCCTCATCTCTATTCAGACCCAATCTGACGGTGTCAAGTTTGCATATGAATTCCAGCTCTGCAATTTCATGCTAAAGCCTGTTTTTGAACTTTTTTTGCTGACATATGGTAACTTTCATGTGCATTATAGTGTGTCCAGGGAAACTGAAGTGCTCCCTACTGGTTTTTGAATGTTACCATTCTTGATGTCTGATTTGTGTCCATTTATTCCTTTGCGTAGACAGTCCAGTTTGGTCAATGTACATGGCAGAGGGGCACTGTTGGCACATGATGGCATATATCACATTGGTAGATGTGCAGTTAGGGGAGCACTCCAATCTCCCTGGACACTTTATAACATACATGAAAGTTACCATATGTCAGCAAAAAAACTTCAAAGTTGGAAGGGCATACTGAGTGGGGTCTCACAGGAATCATTCCTAGGTCAAGTTCACAGAAAGTACACTTATAAAGTTTGTGAACAATACCATGTTGGGCAGGGTTGCAAGTGCTTTGAAGGACAAGATTAAAATTCAATATGATTTGGACAAACTGGACAAATGGTCTGAAGTAAATAGGACAAAATTCAATATGGACAAATGCAAAGTACTCCACTTGGGAAGGAACAATCTATAGCACAACTACAAAAGGGGAGATGGCTGTCTAGCAAGATGAGGACCTGGGAGGTACAGTGGATCATAATCTCAATATGAGTTAAGAGTGTAAAACTGCTGCAAAAAAAGTAAACATCACTCTGAGATATGTTACCAGGAGTGTGGTAAGCAAGACACACGAATTAATTCTGCTCTATTGTACACTGATATGGCTTCAACTGGAGTACTGTGTCCAGTTCTAGATACCACACTTTGGGAAAAATGTGGACAAATTGGAGAAAGATCAGAGGAGAGCAACAAAAATGATTAAAGGTCTAGCTCTATATGGGAAGATTGAAAGAACTGAGTTTGTTTAGTAAGGAGAAGACTGAGGAGGGACATGATAACAGTTTTCAGGTACATCGAAGTCTTATAAAGATGAGGAAGAAAAATTGTTCTCTTTACCCTCTGAGGGTAGGACAAGAAGCAATGAGCAATTGCAGCAAGGGAGGTTTAATTTGGACATTAGGAAAAACTTCCCAATGCCAGGGCAGTTAAGCACTGGAATAAATTGCCTAGAAAGGCACTGGAGGTGGGTTTTAAAAACCAATTTAGACAAACGCCTGTCAGGGACGGCCTAGTAGTAGTTATTATGTTGTCCTGTGTTAAGTACAGTAGAACAGACTAAATAGCCTCTCAACATTCCTTCAGGTCCTACATTTCTATCACAGAATCGTAGAATATTAGGGTTGAAAGGGACCTCAGCAAGTCATCTACTCCAGTGGTTTTCAAACCTTTTTTCTCGGGACCCAGTCAAAAAAAAAAAAAAAATTATGCCTGCAACCAATCTTTGAGCAACACATTCCAGTCTTTTGGCAGAAGCAGCAGGGGGTACCGCGACCCAGTGCCTCAGGGTCTGCGACCCAGTACTGGATCCTGAACCTAAGTTTGAAAACCACTGATCTAGTCCAACCCTCTGCTCAAAGCAGCATCAACCTCAATGAAATCATCCCAGCCAAGGCTTTATCAAGCTGGGACTTAAAAATCTCTAAGGAGGGAGATTCCACCACTTCCCTAGGTAATCAATTCCAGCACCTCACCATCCTCCTAGGGAAAAAGCTTTTCCTTATATACAACCTAGACCACCCCAACTGCAACTGGAGACCATTGCTCCTTGTTCTGTCAACCGCTACCCCTGAGAATAGCCTAGCTCCATCCTCCCTAGAATCCTCTTTTGGGTAGTTGAAGGCCACTGTCAAATCCAGCCCTCACTCTTCTCTTCTGCAGACTAAACAATCCTAGATCCCTTGGCCTCTTCTCATATGTCTGGTGCTCCAGCCTCCAATCATTTTTGTTGCCTTTTGCTGGACTCCAATTTGTCCACATCCTTCTTGCAGTGGGGGCCCCAAAACTGGACACAGTACTCCAGATGTGGCCTCACCAGTGCCAAATAGAAGGGAACAGTCACTTCCCTTGATCTCCTGGCAATGCACCTACTAATGCGGCCCAATATGCCGTTAGCCTTCTTGGCAACAAGGGCATGCTGTTGACTCATATCCAGCTTCTTGTCCACTGTATCCCCAGCTTTCTTCAGAACTACTACCTAGCCAGTTGGTCCCCAGTCTGCAGCAGTGCACGGGATTCTTCTGTTTTAAGTGCAGGTCTCAGCACTAGTTCTTTTTTAACCTCATCAGATTTTTTTTTGGACCAATCCTCCAATTTTTCTAGATCACTCTGTATCCTATCCCTGCCCTTTAATGTATTGATCACTTTCCCCAGTTTAGTGTCATCTGCAAACTTTCTATGGTTCTATGATTCTATTCTTTGGGTATCCAAACTTGAGGTCTGATTAGCTGAGGTTCTTAATGTTTGGTGTTGAAGTGCTTTTGAATTCAGTTAAATTGGCAGGTGCTTCGCACCACTAAAAATCAGCCTCAAAGTCTCTCAAGCTGGTTACTGGAAAATCTGGGCCTAAATTTGTCACTGACTCACTGCTAGGCCAAGGCTGGACCCTTCAGACTGCAGGGTCTGATCTGAAGGTTCTTGAGAATTCCACGTAAACAAGCACAATGATGGGGATTGTATTGTTTAAGTTTATTGTTTAAGCTGAGTTTGGCACTCTCCCGAATGACAACCATTTCAGAATCTGATGTTTCCTGACAAATAGAAAGCAAACAACATTGCATAGCAATTGACACAAACAGAATGTTTGTGATTGCTGGCAGATTAGCAGACAGTGTTCTTGCAGACAGGAGAAGCACAAGGGGACAAGGATAAAACAAATGGACAGCAGCTAGATTCTCAGTAGCTATTGCAATTTGACTACTTTGAGAAGATGGAGGGCAACAATGCATGTTGAGGTGGCTAACCAGATAGATGAAGAGCTAATATCCACACATAGTTCCTACTAAAGTCTCCTCCAATCCGAGTGGCAGCGTCAGACCCCCTGCACAGACTGTTCATAATATTCCTGTGTCTGTCAGAACTCATGATCAGATGCTAAGGGCTGGTAAACACAATTATAAGGATCATCTGTATAGGTGTTGCCTTCAATCCAAGTGCCTCAGTAACAGTGTGTTGTTTTCGGCTGGCCTCTCCTTCAAACTTCTTTGTCAGTCCTGAACCAGGGTCCAAACAATAAATGTCTTAGAACTCAGGTGCTAGCCAGCATTTTCTTGATCTGCTGCTGTTCTGAATGCTGAAATGCCAGGACTGTGCTTCTTAAGAGATTAATGTCAATCTATGCTCCACAGCCAATTCACACGAATTCAGAAGACAGTTTCGATCTTGCTTTCTCCTAGCTTTAGAGACCTCTCCCATTCCAAAGAGAATAAAATTTCAGGCAACCACCTGCAACCAATAACCTTGAACCTGGGATGCATATTCAGAAAAGACAGGAAATGTAGGGTTGAAGCTGCCATTCCATTCTTACCTCACTTCCTCCATGGTTAGGCATTGCTATAAACAGGCTATAAGCTATCACACTAAAGGTTCAGATACAAGGCTCACAGTCTATTTTTATCAAAGGTGATAATGGCATTTAGATCTCTTTTTATTTTTTGCAGAGACGGCCTGTCGCAGAGTAAGCTCACCCCATCGCCCCAACGGGGAAATCTGGGCAGGATGCAGTTGAAATGGGCATCTCTGAGACTTTAAATAGTTCCCGGGTCTTCTACGGGCTATTATAACTGGTCCACTGTCACCCAGAGTTTATAGGTAGCCCTCGGTTTGGTGAAGTATGGCCTAATGGCTGGAGTTCATAACAGCCATGGGGTCAGGGCAACACAGCCTAGAGCAGGGGTCGGGAACCTATGGCTCGCGAGCCAGATGTGGCTCTTTCGATGGCTGGATCTGGCTCACTGCCAAATCTACCCGCTGGCCCCGCCCCTGCTGCAGCCTGCCCCATGCGTCCGGAGCAGCGGGGTGGCCGCGGCCGGGGCAGGCTCCCAGTCTCCCACCCGCCGGCCGCCTCAACATCCCCGCCCGAGCCGACCCTGCCCTGCCCCCGTTCGGGTCCCCTCCGGTGCTGCCTCCCAGCTGCAGACTACTGCTGCAGCCGGCTGGGGAGATTCAAATCTCCCGCCCTGAGCATGCTCAGAGAGAGCGTGCTCAGGGTGGGAGGGGCCTGGCAGAGAAGCAGCTCTGCCGGCCATCACTGCACCTCCGAGCCTCCGGCCAGGTAAGGGGGCTGGGAAGGGGCCGGGGGGAGGCCTGGGACCGGGGGGAGGCCTGGGGGGGGCCTGCGCCTGGGGCCGGGGGGAGGCCTGGGGCTGGGGGGAGGCCTGGGGCCGGAG
>ML685767.1:264872-304152 GCA_007922175.1 Pelusios castaneus
CTGGGGCCGGAGCCTGCGCCTGGGGCCGGGGGGAGGCCTGCGCCTGGGGCCGGGGGGAGGCCTGGGGCTGGGGCCGGAGCCTGCGCCTGGGGCCGGGGGGAGGCCTGCGCCTGGGGCCGGGGGGAGGCCTGGGGCTGGGGCCGGAGCCTGCGCCTGGGGCCGGGGGGAGGCCTGGGGGAGGCCTGGGGCCAGAGCCTGGGCCTGGGGGAGGCCTGGGCCTGGGGCCGGGGGGAGGCCTGGGCCTGGGGCCGGGGGGAGGCCTGGGGCCGGAGCCTGGGCCTGGGGCCGGAGCCTGGGCCTGGGGCCGGGGGGAGGCCTGTGCCGGGGCCTCCCAGCACGGGACTGGGATCGGCCTCCGGGGCTGGGGTGAGCTCCCCCCACTTGTGGCTACCCAGGGCTGCGGTAGGGTCCGGCGGCCTTGGCTGGCTTGCTTTCTCTCTTTGCTTTCTTCCTTTCTCTTCCTTCTCTTCTTTCCTTCCCCTTTCTTCTTTTCTTTTCTTCCTTCTTTTGGTCCCTTCCTTCTTTCTCTCCCTTCCTTTTTTTTCCTTCTTTCTCTCCTTTGCCTGCCTTCTTTTTTCTTTCTTCCTCTCTTTCTCTTCCTTCTTTCTCTTTTTTCCTTATTTGTCTTCCTTTTTTTCTTTCTCTTCTTTCCTTCCTCTTTCTTCTTTTCTTCCTTCTTTCTCTCCCTTCCTTCTCTCTTTTTTCTTTCTCCCTTCCTTTTCTTTCCTTCTTTCTCTCCTTTGCTTTCCTTTTTCTTTCCTTCTTTCTCTCCTTTGCTTTCCTTTTTCTTTCCTTCTTTCTCTTCTTTGCCTGTCTTCTTTTTTCTTTCTTCCTCTCTTTCTCAAGTCTCAACGCCTGCATGAAGCTTAACCTCACCACGTATCAACCAGACTACAAAGCCATCAGCAAAACCATGCACCACCAGAAGTCGCATTAATGGTAAGAAGTACTTTATTCATCATTGGTTAGCAACAGCATAACAATGTTATTAAAAAGAATTCAGAGACTTATTGTACTTTAAAAGTGTTGGTCTTACATAAAATGCACACATTTACTTGTATTTAGTTTTAAACATATTGTATGGCTCTCACGGAATTACATTTTAAAATATGTGGCGTTTATGGCTCTCTCAGACAAAAAGGTTCCCGACCCCTGGCCTAGAGGCTGGAGTACATGAGAGAGTTACTATTCAGCACTGGTGTCACGGCAGCATGGCTAGCGGCCACAAGGTCAATAACAGAGTCACTATTCAGCCTCGGGGTCAGGGCAGCATGGCCTAGTGGCCACAGAGTCACTATTCAGCCCTGGGGTCAGTACAGCACAGCCGAGCAGCCACAGAGTCAGTACACAGGCCCTTGGGTCAGGGCAGCACGGCCTAGTGGCCACAGAGTGGGCATTTACCATGGGGTGAGGCATTCGGGTAGGGGGGCTCAGGCCCTCCCGCTCCACTGAACCCCAACCCAGGGCCCTATTGGTGCCAGGGTTATGGCACCAAGTCAGCGGGGATCCGGACCGAAACACACTGACTTAGGTCACGTACCATCCCCGGTCACTCCCCTTGGGCCCTCTGGGCTACTTCCTACCCGGCTGTTGCAATGCTGCCCCAGTGCTCCAGTCTGTCAGCTCCCTCCTTCGGGCTCTGTTATGATCTGGTACTCCAGAGGCTCCTGGGACAGTCAGCTGGGGTGAACGCCTGGGTCTCTGTCCCTCGCCGGTCGCTGGAGAATACTTGTTCCTCACTGGGGTCACTGGAGTTGCTCCCTCTCCATGGCAGGGGCTGGTGCAGCTCCAGGGTAGGAGCCTCCAGCACCCATCCTTCCTCCACATCGGCCAGCCAAGATTGAGCTGAGCTGCTCCCTTTTATACTGGGGCAGCAGTCTGAGCAAGCCCAGCAGGGTTTACGGGGCGGGACCTCCACCGCCCATAATGTATATTGGTCTTCCCTAGTGCAGGGTGAGCCCACCCCATCACACCTCACATTGCAGTTTTGCAAGAAGATCACAAACTCACTCAGCTGAATCTACATCCATCGAATCATAGAACTGGAAAGGACCTTGAGAGGTCTTCGAGTCCAGTTCCTGCACCAACAATACTTTGGGGACACCATGTTTTCAAAACTAGAGATGTGCTAGTAGTCCCTGAGCCTGACATTTCAGCAAGCAAAAGAGACAACCGCAAAGAAAATATATTTATCCTACTCTTAATGCTTTCAAATATACCTCTTGCTTGTATTTGGGGCACCACAGACATTTTTGTGAGAGCTCTTATGTCTCAAGTTACTGGAGAGCTTCTTAAATCAAGGCATTGAGACTTGAAAGCGACATACGAGCTTTATGTATAAAATCTGCAATGTATTAATTTCTATGAGACTTAAGGATGTCCTTAACTGCTCACATGAACTGGGACCTACCCACCCAAAGTTCTACCAAGGAGACACTGACTAGACCGAGTCTACAAGCTCGGATAGATTCCCTTCTTTGATGTTCCGAAGTCCTGGTTAGGAACCTCAAGTGAAGTGCCCAGACTTCAAGACACAATAAGCCCTTTCCAGGATGCCCCTAAAAGGTGTATTGCACTCTTTTTTACATTCACTACAGCAGAGTAAAACACATAATATAGGCCATTATATTTCTGTATAAAAAGAAAAGAATTTAAAGCTTTTATAAAGTTAGGAAAATTTGATACTTTCTTGCAGAACAGTCTACTTTCAAATCTATATCACTCCAAACTCCATAATCAATTAAAAGAATCTGCAAAATTACCTTTGGGTAATGAAAGGGAAGGAAGCACAATTGTTTTTCCAGGGAGTATGTTCAGGAGACTCATACTCAAAAATAAACCAACACACATTGACAAATACAGTCTTAACTAAAACTAGGCCCCAGCTATTAAAATGACTTTTGTTCATTATATTATGATTATTACATATTTCAATTCCTAGGTTGTCCCAAATTGTTTTTGTCAACAAGAAGCCAAAATTCTGAAAGAAAATGGTCTGTTTCTGTTTCCAAAGATGTAATTCAGCCCTAACTACAGTGGAGAGACCACAGGTGTTATAAATATCTTTTACCTAGCAAGTCTGCGCCTTCATCCACATCCCCGATGACCTCAGACCCTGCTGTGGAAAGTTCATGATACAGAGAGTCTGTGTTGATGCCAAAAGCTTTGTTCACAATCCCCTGTGTTGGGCTATTGTTAGAGGAAGAAAAAGAAGGAATATTGTTACTTGGCAAGATTTTAGCTAGAATATTCCTCTCCTGAATCATCCAACAAAGCAGATAACTGTAATCAAAATACAGATACCTTTCTATCCATTTGCTATAGGCCTGAGACAGTTGTCATACTGTGTAAGGGATAAATATATCTTATTCCTCATATCAAAGACAAGTCTCCTTCAGGACTCCAACTATGAAAGATGTACGACCAATGTCCCCAGATAAGCACAGTAGGCACAGCTCAAAGCAACACATAAAATCTGACAAATTCCAAAAGGCTAGTCGTATTAATCTAGTTCAGTAAAACAAACAAGGGGTATGTCTACATTGGAAGCTATGTTAAGTTGACTTAACAAGGTCAACTTTAAGTCGATTTAAAGTCAACCTTGTTAAGTCGACTTAGGGAGTCCACATTGAAAACTCCTGTCGACTGCCTGCGTCCACACTGGCAGGTGCTAAGTCGACAGAGGAGTGGTGCATTGTGGGTAGCTGGGGAGGGGCCTGAAGCCCAATTAGGTCGACTTAAGGGCTTTCCTCATCTACACTGGCTTAAGTCAATTTAATAAGGTCTACATAAGCGTCAAGTTGACCATAAGAGCTGGTGTTATGAAGTCGACTTGAGGAAGCACTTAAGTCGACTTAATAAAAGCCCAATGTGGACACATGAGTCTGTACGGCTCCAATGTAGTCGTAGCCAAGGAATCCGGTGTCGTTTTTAAAGACTAACAAATGTATTTTTCGCATGAGCTTTCATGGGCAAAGTCCCACTTCATCAGATGCCAGAGTGGACATCAGACGAAATGCGACATAACTCTGAAACGCCTTTAAAAAAATCAAATTATTTTTTATTTATTATATAAAAACCAGAAAGCTTCCTACTCACTGGAGCTCCCAGTCTGATTTTTGTTTGATTTACCATAGATCTCGGAGACCACCAACTCAATCCCACAATTCCAGCCGTTTATGTACATGGCGGGCAACCACTGCAATGGTGGGACAACAAAAGGATTTACAAACTGAAACAGCAATATCATTTCCCCTTCCCAGCCTATAGAAGAAATAAGCCTATTAGCAGGGATTATCATAAGTGGTCCTCAGGTACTCATGATCACCTAATCTTTCAAAACCATACTGAAAACTTCCCCCAAAAGCTCACATACGTACCAGCATACCCTGTATAGCCCCAGGCTCACCCACCCTGCCCTCTGTCCAAAAATATGCCTCCCTACCCCATTCCCAGCCCCCGCTGTCGGCTCCTGGCTCCCAGGCTGAATCTGGACCCTGGACTCTGCTGCCGCCACTCCCTGGCAGCCCCGGGCCAGCTCCTGCCTTCAGTCCTGCCAGTCCCTGGTCCTGGGCCAGCTTCTGCCTTTGGCCCCATCAGTCCTTGGCCAGGGCCAGATGCTGTGACCAGACTCCCCCCCACTCCCTGGACTGGGGACAGCCACTGGGGGCCCTGACTCAACGCAGCCGCTGCCCCCTGCTGCCTACCTGAGAGGAGGGATAGGAGGGATTTAACTTTCCCTCCTCCTCTCCTGCTCTCCACACTTGCCTCACATCAACCCCCTGCATGTACAGACCTCCCTCACCAGGGCAGGTGGAGGGTGGAGCCAGAACTCCACCTGGCCCTGGGCGCAGGGCAAGGCATGAGGCATGATGGGGCATAAATGTGACATAAATTACATGATGGGGCATTAATGTGATAGCCAAGTACCAAACAATTTCTGCTGGTACTCATTGGAGAACCTGATCTGAAAAATTATGTCAACCCCTGCCTATAGGGATTTGTTGGTTTGTTTAGCGAGCATGAACGTATGACTACGTACGTGAGAGTGTACAAAGGACTGACTTTGCAAAAGGCAAATCAAAGAGATGAGTCTCACATTTAATATTAGAAGCAGTAAGGTCTGGAATCATTCCTATCCTCAGCTGGGAGTCAGCTCCAGATTCTTAGTTCAATTCTTGTGAAAAGTTCCTTTTCCTGCACTCATGAGCCTTCTATTTTCTGAGTTTCATGGTTCCTTTGAACCCAGCTATTGTGGGAGGTTATGGTCATAGAGGGAGAGGCACTCTCTCAGGTAGCGAGGTCAATCGCATGGATTGATTTGAATATTACAATAAATACTTGAACTGCACTCTACTGTTTGGGGAACCAATGCAGAGAGTAGGCTAGCTGGACACTAAGTTCACAGCTTTCTGCTGAGCCTACAGACAACAATGCTCAGTACCACTGGAACGTATCTCTGGCTGTGTAGCTTCACTCCTAGCTACATTAAATTTCAGTAATCTAACCTGGAGGTCACGAATCCAAGGGCCACTGTGGTCAGCTGTGTCTGACAGAATGGGGCACATTCTGCTGACCAGCTGAAGATGGACATGCATTTTTTTACCTCTACGGCACTGAAGAACTGGAGATAAACTCCAATGCAGTAAACTAACATATTCTGAGACAAACATCCTCAAGAGCAGGCAAGAAGATCCTCTCTGGATTGACCAATTTAATAATTGCATCTTTAGGAAACACTATGCATGTTAAAGTAGCATTTCCAAGGCTCAGTAACCTTAGGTCTTCCTTGTGCTTCTAGCCAACAGACTCCAGTCTGTCTCCTTGGTGCACAGATTTCCTGGACTAAAAGGATTTCTCAGTGTAGCTGCATCCCCTGGTTTTTCTTCACCCATGTTTAGACTGATTATTCTTGATATCATTAGCCACTCTCCTGGCATACACCCCAACACAGCGGGCTCTGCTATAATGGTTCTTCCGGCTGATGTACTCAGGACATTACACATGCCTCTCACACTTTCTAGCCATACTGTCCTAAGGGAAACTTTGCTTCTCATTCCTGCAACATCAGGATTCCTCATGTCTCCTCCCCAGAGTAGTTCTTGTCCAAATGATGACCACTCACCATGCACTGTTTCATAATAAAAGACTTGGCTCTTTCTGCCTTAAATATATATACATCACTTCTGCCAGACATGTACCAAAAAGAGCAGCCTTCAGGCAACCTCTCATTTCAGGGAAATCTGGTGTTCTAATCCAGCATGAACCAGAGGACTTTAGCAAAAAATACACTAACTGGCTGGGTGCCAACCTCCATATGGTAAAATTGAGAAAGACTTGGGTTTCGAAAGTTAATTCAGCACTGACCTTCTATTAGACAACTGGCTTTTTCTCTTTTCTACCACTCCAGCCCATAAGCCCCATACCTGCTTAGTCTGACCTCTCTTATCACGCCACCTTCCCTTCTCCCAGAGCCAATCTGTACTGTCCTGTCTGAAGTCATCCAACCGTGGATCATCTGGGTGGGATTTGTAACAGTGCTTGTGTTCTTCCCATGAGAAAAAGCCGTTTTATACCTTGGGGACCCTTTATTCTGCAGTAGGCAGAGGAAGCCAGGATCCAATGATTGCTCACACATCAATGTCTGCACCTCACTAACATGTACCACAGTTCTATGCAGCATTAATTATACAAGCTCTTTAATCCAGTGTCTCTCTCTCTTCACTCCTCCAGAAGTTACATGAAGGAGAGTAAATTATACCTTTACAAAACATAAAAGCAAGTACCTGTTTCCAGTATGCTCCAGTCGGGGGTCCTGGCACATATCCAGCTCTGGAGTTGAATCTATGATATCCTGAACATCAGACCACTCATCACTGCTGCCCATTCCTATAGCAGATAATACATAGATAAGAGACGGATCTGGAAGAACAGAAGGCTGTTCCAATCAAGAGACTGTATTCTCCGATTAGTCTAAGTTTCTTTGGGTATCAAAAAGGATGACACTGAGCACTCTTAAGATTGCTACCTGTCATGTGCAAAGTGTTAAAAAAGATAACGTGTAGATGGATTTCTGGTGAGTCGCATGCTGCAGCTGGGAAGATGTGTCCCAAAATTCCTGGGTTAAAGTTGTTATAGGTGGGCTCTACAGTCATAAGCAGGTGTGGGAAATAGGTGATTCTTGGAAGCATCCCAGTGCCCATGCTGTCAGCCAGTGGAGTACAGCAGGCTGGGATACGAAGTACTTCTGGATTGTAAACTTCAAAAATAACTCCAAATTTCGAAAGGGAAAATTGTTTTAAATGAAGTCATCTTTTCCTGGCACAGTTAAGGTAATTTAAGAAAGATTCAACACCCAAAACCATGATTTTAATCTCTCAGTAAAAGCCCCCTCTCATTTTGCAACACAGTAGGAGATATAAAAATACAAGTAATTTAATGTATTAGATAACAAAGATTAGTGGAGTTATAAATCATGACTGAATCACTTTAAATAGGAACAACTTGAATATACAAATTTGCAGTCTTACATCTGATATAACTGTTAATTAGAGTGCGATTTAATTTGGAAGTAACAACATACTGTATACCTGCAACCTACTCTGTTTCTAATATAATGCACTTTCATTAGTCATTATTTGATGAAGGAAGGAACATGAGGTTCCAAATGACTTACTGAGTGTGCAACAAATTAAAGTGTTCTAGGACCCAGTCTAGGCAGACTCCACATAGGCAACAGCATTTGCCCACACAGAAATTCTTGCAGGATCAAGGCACTACTTCATAAAGTATATTAGAATTCCAACTGCACCAGATTTATTGACCCTGCTAAACCACTTCAGTGTTGGAGTACATAAAAGCCACATTACCCTGAGTGTTTATTTCATTGCTGCCAGCTGTCATCATGTAACATTTGGCAACAAATGTCATGTTTTAAGACAAGCGCAGTGTGTATCTGTTGCCAAAACAAGGCTCCTTATCCCAATGACTTGCAAACTTAAAGAGGCAGAAAATTCTTTTTCTGATTTTTGAAAAAAGCTGAGGAATGCCGTCTAGAAAAGGTATTCAGTTCCATTCAAAAAATATGAGCGCTTCTTGAGGGACTTGGTATGGGTTCCAAACTAATCCCTTGAACTGCTCTACAGATGTATTAGAAGAAGAGTAGTAAGCAAGACCTCAGAAATGAAGGTTGCTCACTTTGGTGCAGTAGCCAAAGTTCTTCAAGATGCATGTCCCTGTGCTGGTCCACTCCAGGTACATTGATGAACCCCATGTCCTCAATCAGAGATTTTTGCAGCAGAGCCCCTGGGGCCGCGCACATGCTGCAGGTAGCTTGCAGCGCCTTTAGCGCCTTTACTAGAATGTGTGCAGCTCCAACTCCTCACACACTCAGTTCCTTCTCTACTGTGGAGTAACAGATGGATATATGTATGTATACATGAATACTCCAAAGTAGAGGGGAGGAGTGTGGGTAATGGAGTAGCACAAGTTTTTGCATTTTCTGTTCGCAAGCATTGCAAACTGGTTTATCACAGGGTAACCCCACTGTTGGAAGATCTGATGGAGGACCCTGTAGTGAAGCTCCCATTAATGATTTTCTCTGAACCTAGCGGGGTGTAGACTGCCGGTTGAATTGCTTCCTTTGGGGGCCTGGTGTGTACAGGCCCAGAGACTAAAGGATGGCACGTGAGTCCTTTAGCGTTTGCAGCCTAGAGTCCGTTTTGGTGGAGAACAGATCCAGACCCTCGAATGGTAAGTCTTGGATCGTCGTCTGGACCTCCTGCAGGAGGCCAGATGCTTGGAGCCAGGAGAACTGTCTCATGGCCGCCCCTGAGGCCATGGCACAGGCCGCCACATCCACCGCATACAGAGCTGACTGTAGTAGAGCTCTGGACACCACCTTTCCTTCTTTAACCATGGCTCCGAACTCCACTCTAGAGTCCTGGTTTACCAAGCCCTGAAACCTTTTCATGGATTCCCAAGAGTTGAAGGTGTATCGACTAAGGATAGCCTGCTGGTTCGCCACCCTGAGCTGAAGCCCCCCCAGTGGAATAGATCTTCCTGCCAAAGAGCTCTAGCTTCTTGGAGTCCTTGGATTTAGGCATTAAGCCTTGCTGACCTTGCCTTTCCCACTCATTTGCCACCTCCACCACAAGCGAGCCCAGTGTGGGGTGGGTATAGAAGTGTTCATAGCCCTGCGAGGGCAAGAAGTACTTCTCTCCACCCTCTTTGCGGTGGGTGGCAGGGAAGCTGGTGGCTGCCACAGTGTCTCCGTACTCTGCTTGATAGTCTTAATCAGGGGCAGAGCCACCCGCAAGGGGCTTTCTGGCAGCAGAATGTCCACCATTGGGTCCGGGTCTTGGGACACCTCCTCGGCCTAGAGACCCAGGTTATGGGCCACCCTGCACAGCAGTTCTTGATGCTGTTTGCTGTTGTCAGGGAGGCTCACTGGGGTCACCCCAGCAACTGCCTCATCCGGCGAAGACAACGAGACCTTCTGCGGTGCCGCATCCTGGGTCTCGGTGCCAGGGGAATCCTGAGGTGCCATATCAACCAGCATGGTGCCTGGCTCAGCTGTTGGTGCCATGGCTCTGCTAGACGGTGGCCACTTCGGTGCCGCTGGAGTGCTGCGGGTTAACACCGAAGTGCTAGGTCCCTCGTCCGAGGCACTCAGAGGATGGAGAACTTCCTCCATGAGTAGGAGCTTCAAGAGTTGAGATCTCTCCTTTTGCGTTCTGGGCTTGACGCTCCTGCAGAGCTTGCAGTGTTCATTGAGGTGGGACTCCCTCAAGCACTTCAGACAGGCCGAGTGCAGATTGCCCCTTGGCATAGGCTTCCCACCACTGTCGCAGGTCTTGATGCCCAGCATCACCCGCCCTTTCCCAGGGCGGGGCGGGGTAACAAAGACCCTGGCGACAAGTCCTAAGTCTAACTGATTACAACTGACTAACAAACAAGAACTAAACTAGGGTACTCGAGGGACAGAGGGACAGGGCTATACTTGCTATAGCCAGGAGAACTGTTCCAGGCAGTAAGAAGGAACTGGCAAAGGCAGGGTCAGCTGGGGCTTATATAGGCAGCTGCAGCAACGCCACCTAGAGCCCAGCAGCTGGCCCTGCAGGTACTCCTAGGGGAAAAATCTTCTGGCAGGCTCATGCACACAGTGCGTACACACCTAAATGAAATGCACATGAGCAATCACTTGAAGAAGAATCGTTGCTTTCTATCCTCCGATATGCGTTCAATAAATTCCGAAATTTTTCATGTAGTTATCGTGGTCATAATTTGACAATATTGCTGTGTAATTTGCTACTCTCAACTACAAGGTAGCAGAAGTGTATACTTCCCTCAGTTCCCTGCCAAGCAAATCAAGTTTTTTTCTTTCCTTGTAATGCAGCATTGATTTGTTTTGATCTCTGATTTGCTGCCTCTATGACCAAGGAACTGGGTTGCAGGTGGGTGAAGTGAAACTCATTATTCTCAGGTGTTATGAAGTACTTTTTGTCAGCTCTCTTACACGTTGGTGTTATCGTGGCAGGCGTTTGCCATATGTGATTAGCAGGGTCCACGATTCCATCATCCATCAGTAATGCAATTTTTCTTGCAGTGAAAAATTGTAAGATTCAGTACAGCTTATGCTGAGAGGTTGAAACCTCCTGTACAGAAATGTCCATATTGTCTGCCACTCTTTTAAAGAGATCCTGAAATTGTTTTATATCATCTGCACTTTTGTGGGAGGCGCAGACACTACAATCTCACCTGGATAGGAGGATGAGTTGTGTGTGGAACATGAGGCTTCTTGTTCTGCAGTTTGTATTTGTATGTCAGCAGGCTCAGACGTTTGCTGCCCTGCTGCAGGTGTTTTGGATGACGGTAGAACTGTCGCCGCCTGAGATGCTAAAGGCCTGTTGTATGGTACTGAATATTGGGATCAATTGTCCCATCCCGGCCATGAGATGCGGTACGGTAGTGGTGCATACCATGGGGGAGGAGGCTATGCATATTCTGGGCAGGCGGGTAGGTATATGTGATCTGAATAAAACCCCTTGGATGAATATTGATGAGGTGAGAAAGTAGCATTCTCATCATCCAAGTCATCATCCGAGGACAAGAAAGTGGGGGAGAATTGGCCCCTTTAGCTAAGCTGCCCTGGAGAGGTGTCGGTACCATATGAAGGTGAAATTGGAGAGGAAGTGCACGGCTCTTTCTCCTTCTGACAGTGCAATGGTTTTTTTTGCGTTTTCCTGGGAGTGGTGAAGATGGCATTGAACTCTGAGATGGTACTGTGGAATCTGATTGCGGCACCGTTGGTGCTGATGAGCACGCTTGTGTCTAACGAATCCGCGCCGGTGTCGGCATGGGTGCCATAGGCATCAGCAGTGGAGTCAGCGCTGCAGAGAGCAGCGCCTGGTTCGGTGCCGATGGCAGATTCACTACCGCAATGGGCACCTAGGGCGCAATCGGTGCCAATACATGGACTGGTACCAATGGTATAGCCATTGCGAAGTTTGGCTGCGCAGTGGCCAGAGCTATTGGCGGTGCCAATGGGAGCTGTTTGTTTTTATCCTTCTGCTCAAGATCTGAGCTGTGAGGATATTTCCCTGGCTTGGGAAATTTTGTACCAAAGGATCCACCAGCCTCTTTGGTACCAGCTCCTTTCTCTGAGTATTTCTTCTTTTTAATTGCCCTAGACAGAGAAGAAGAGTGTCTCTTTTGGGGTTTTTTCGAGGAGCCAGATGGTTATCTGGGGTCTGAGACGGGTCTCAGAGACCCCTGCATAAGTATCAGTTTGAGCCTAAGGTCTCTGTCATGCCTGGCTCCCGATTTTAAATGTTTACAGTGCGAGCATTTCTGAGAGAAGTGTTCCTCGCCCAAGCACCTAATACATTCAGCGTGGCCATCCAAAGCAGGCATAGTGTCCCTGCAGGAGGCACAATGCTACCCAGGTACCTACTAAAGGTCTGAAGGAAGGGAGGGAAATTTTTTTTAGGGTAAGTTGGGTGGGGCGGAACTATCACTAAAACTGACTAAATACCTGGGAAAAAAACAACTATAACTATTAAACTAAGACCAAATTAAAATCGGGCTGTGAGAACTGCTGCAGGCTCTGTCTCAGACCAGTGCTGGTTGAGAAAGAACTGAGGGGTTGGAGCCAGTGAAGGCACTAAAGTTGCCGCAAGCCGCCTGCAGCATGTACGCAGCCCCTGGGGCTCTGCTGCAAAAATCTCCGATCCAGCACCACAGGGAAACTACTCAAACAAGTAATTCTTCTACTCTGCTCAGCAATGATAAGTACTAAACTGGACTACTGTGTCCAAGTTCTGTGCACCACCCTCTGGGGGAAGATGTGGGCAAATTGGAGAAAATCCAGAGAACAACAAAAATGAATAACTTCCAGAGGGGTAGCTGTGTTAATCAATTTCAGCAAAACAAATGATGAGTCCTGCAGCACTTATAAAGACAACAAATTTGTTAGTCTTTATAAGTGCCACAGGACTCCTTATTTGTTTTACAAAATTCATTAAAAGTCTAGAAAACATGACTTGTGAAGAAAGATTGAAAAAAATTGTTTGTTCAATCTGAAAAACAGAAGGAGGGTTATTGTAACAGTCTTCAAGTACATAAAAGTTGTTATAAAGAGAACAGTGATAAATTGTTCTCCTTATCTACTGAGATTGGACAAGAAGTAATGAACTTAAATTGCAAAAAGGTAGTTTTAGGTTAGACCTTAGGAAAAACTTCCTAACTGTCAGGGGGTAAAGCACTGGAACAAATTACTTAGGGAGGTTGTGGAATCTCTATCATGAGAGATTTTTAAGAACAAATTAGTAAAACACCTCTCACGGATGGTCCGGATAGTACATTTTACTCCCTCTCTGCAGGGGAGTAGACTAGATGACCTACTGAGATTCCTTCTAGTCCTACATTTTTATTATTCTAATATCTTCAGTAGAGTTACAGTAAGGACGAACTAGCCACAGTGTATCAAACTATATTCCAACCAAACTACATCCAGGCCCCATATTCCACCCTCAAATACATGCTGACTTCAGATGGAGTTGTCCTCACATATCTGAGGTCAGATTTTAGACCCAGAAGGCTAATGAAGTGTGAACTAGGTTGGATGTTGCACTTGCGTCTCTCTAATAGCTCAGGAGCTCATGCCCCTCTATCCCAATTCTAAAGTCTCATTGGACATGGTGAAACCCAGCAGATTTTAAGCATCTATTATGGGACTGACAAGATTCTTTGTTCTCATGGGGGTTCTGGCTCATTCATTCAGATACTTCCTCCTAAGCAGTCCACACAGAACACATTTAAGCAATCCAATGCAGTTTCCTTAGCCTTCATGGATATGGAAGACACCTGCCCAGGCAACTTTGCTGATGACTCCCCAATACAAAATATCTGACCAATATCCATCATATCTAACAGCAATTTTAAATGTGACTGTATTGAAAATTATTTAAGGTGTCTTGAAGCTGCAGCCCTCTGAACCCTGAAGTGGACTGCAACATATTTGGCAAGGGTCCGGGGGAAGAAATGCTGTAAAACTAATTTGTCCCTAGTGTAAAGCCATTGCCACCAGTGGAATTACTCCAGCAATGGCCTCCTATGTTTATTACTAACTTTCTCTGGCTATCTACAGTTCCTGAACTTTGCGCACACAGGCCAGTGATGGAAAGCAGCAAGAGCAGAACTGCTATGTCAGTCTTCCAGTGCTTACACTTACTGAGCTGAGCTGGCCTAACCAACATTAAAGAGACACCAACTTACTGGTTAGGCACCAGGATGTAAGTACTTCTTGGAGAACTACATTGCCCCTGCCAGCCAGGGGACTGTGATCCTGGTAGCAAGCAAGCTGCTAATATAATTACAAAATGGAATTTCATCACCGGCATCCTCAGTCAAATACTGCAGCACAAGATTTTTCTGTTTTTTGTTGTTTTATTTTGGCAGGAACCCATTTGGAAACTTGACAGAAGAAATATAAGTCAGTTGCAATAAATCTGGAAATTGGGTTCATATGAATGATTTTTTTAATTCTTCCTTCGCAAAACATGCCAGTGTCCAAAAGTGACCACAGTCCCATCATCAAGCATAAATGAGCACATCACCCTTCAATATTCCCCTTCTTCCAAGTGGACTCTTAATAAACTCTTATTAAACAAAGAGCTTTATCTTTCAGTTGAACTAACCTTTAGTCCCCCAGACTCCTTCTGGTGTGTGGTTTCACAATGCCCAGGTTTGCTTGGTATTAAAATGGACATGCAACAGGTTGGCTAGGAAAGCATATACTCAGAAGAATACACCTGTCATACCTATGCTGACATTCCTCATCTCCTGGGTGACCTGGACTTCCATGTTCCTGCTGTTCCGCTTTTCCCGTGCCCTCTTATTGCTCTTAGCTGTGCCATTGTAGTCATTGATGGGTTGCAGGCTCTCGTTTAGGGGCGTGACAGCAGCAGAGGGCACAGACGAGGTTGGTGTGTTGGACTTTGTCCCAGTGGTGCTTGGAGTGGCAGCAGCAGAAGACTGCCCGGATTCAGACATTTCATCATTTGGGCACTATGACAACATGGAGGGGAAAACACAGAAAGGGAAAAACACATCTCTATGTCTCAGATTATTTCTTACTTATGGGATTGATGGATGCCTTGTAGCAAAATAATGGGAAATGAGTACCACAAAGTGAGCACCACGACCTCACTGTGCATGCATGGCACTGCAGCCCAACAGCAAGTTCCTGTACAGAACTCAGCAAGTAAATCCTACCTGGTCTAAATGCTGAGTGTCTCCTCTCCCTACATTACCACAACAGATGATATTGCAAGTTTTTGGAAGTCACATGAGATAAGAGATCTATTCTGAATGTGACCCAGTTTTCAAAGGTGAAAAACAGCTGTAGCTCCCCTTAACTTCATTGGAATTTGTGGGTGCTCGGCACTCTTGGAAATCAGGCCAATGGCTTCCAAGATACCCAGTGCCAGGGGGAGAGAACAATCATTTCTGGAAGGTGACATGGGTTCTATGAAGCAGTATCATAGAAGCTCTGGATCCATCATTACAGTAGGTCACTGGCACAAAGAGCTTGTTTAGTATATATCTAATGCTTCCACTTCATTTGAAGAGATGGAAGTATTTTTGATACTAGAGAGCTGAAGGGAAATGGGCATCAAGCTGAGATGGTCTTATTTCACTAGCAGGGGAGAACTACAAGCCTATTTCAGCTCATGTAGAAGACAGCTAGGCATGGATGACACAACACGGTCAGATGTGGTTCTCCCCAACTGGATGAAAGACAGGACCAAGAGCTCAAAAATCAAAAGACGTCATAAATAAAACCTTGAGTTGTATTTCCAACCTGAAATGTGCACAAAGAAGTCCCTCTTTTACATCAGTTATGGCCCATTTTTTGTCCTACCACATTTTTCATGAAAAATACAAGAAGCTTTCAAGGATACTCCAGCCTTTGATGCTACACTCTCTGCTTACTAATTAAGGAAGCACTGTTTCACACTCAGCCAATTCACCTTCTCATCAGTGGCTGGTCAGCCACAGACCCAACTGACATCTCCCTACGCTTCTTGGGAGGGTGTCTAACCTTCCACCATGCAGCCCATTTAAAACACCGCTTGAAAAGGAATAGCAAAGTGAACTTCTTTGTATTACAGTGTTTTTCAGCTGGGTGGAAGTCATTTGATGTATACACCCCAGTTTCCATACTACAGTTATTGTCATCCCAATTTGCATCTTCTCCTCTGCAGTTGCTAGGAAGCTTCTGCTTAGTGTAATTACTCTTTAAAATTAGACATCATCTTAGGCCTCAAAATCTTGGACCTGTGATGCTGCCTGCACTTCAGGGGTTTGGAAGTCTATGTCCTTCCTTACGATTTCATGATGCAACAAACAATTTAAGTGGGATGGGAATGAAGACTGTGAAAATGTCAATTTAACCCTTTGCAGCCATGCATTCTTTAAAAAAACCTTACTGTTAATGCCATACTGCATTAATTAGAAACACTTTGAAGTCACCCTGTCCGTGCTCATTCCTGCAGTATTCTGCTGTAAAATGCAGTAAGGAAGCCAAGAGTCATATGCCACACCCATTCCTGATTATTTTATAGCACAGATGCTGAAACTAAATTTTTTCATGTTTTATCACGTTGCCATCAAATTTTATCCACTTTTTTTGCTTAACCTTTTTGGATTCTGAACACAACTAGGACATTCTCTTTTCCTGTATGGGTGTTCAGATCATCATCCTAGTGTATTAAACAGCCATTTGTGTGTCTATTTGCTGATTCAGGAATCAAATTTGAAATATAGACATTTTATTTAGGCTGGTATAGTGAGAAATTGGACTTCCCAACAACTTTTTTAAATTTTATATTCTGGATGCTTCCTCTTGAATGTGCAAGGGCAATGTGCCAAACCAGAGGGTGTCATGGACAACTCCAACCGACCTATGTAACATTGGCAAACACCTAACACTGCATTCCAATGGCCCAGAAGAAAGGGGCTAAATATGCACCAACATTTGGTGTAAAACATAAATAAAACTAAAGCAGGGACATATGGCAGAGTTCTGGGATGCTCCTACACAGCGTGTCCATCATCCTTCTCAATACCATAGTTTAGGAGAATCTCCTGGCTTTGAAATTATACTTCTGGTTATCTGTATAACCCTCCCTTCACTCAAAACATACTCATGGAATAACCACCATCATGTACCACACACCTTTGGTTATGCTCCTTAATCTTCCTCCTACATATGAAATATCCTCCATAGTCAACTGGTTTGCTTAGGGAACATCTACCCCAAAGCCTTTAGATACAGCCAAGATATTCCTTTTAACTTTCCAGGAACTCTACTGAACTTCTTCTACCCCTCTAAAAGCGCTGTTAACATCAAATCTTTCTAACTCAGTAGCTATCCTATAGTCAGAGGATGATCTCCATAACCAACCATTTATGGAAGGACACTCTCCATAGCCACCACTTACCTACAGTCATATTTGTCAGCCTCCTAAACATCAAATGTGTAGCAGTAACCGCCAAAATGCAATTCAAGAGCCCAACACTCACAGGAGTAATATGTCAGCAAGAGAAGCCACAGTGATATGGTTATAACACTGAAAATACAGTATATAAAAACAAAAACATTAAGGACTAAATCTCCAAAATATAAAACGGTAAATGTAAAAAAAAAAAAAAAGCAAAATGAAACCTAAACTATTTACAAAACTTAGATATAAAACGAAGTAAGTAAAAAATAAATAATAATGAAGAAAATGTAAACAAATACTTAATAATCAGACTATTGAAGATGAAAATATCAGCACCCAGAATTAGAAAAAACCACTAGGAAGGTAAGCTATGAGAATGTGTGCATCTGATATCAGTGAAACACCAGCTATGTTCCCAACACAGAAAGACTTCACAGCACCAGGAGAGAAAGGCACAGCAAAGCCACCATCGAGGATTTGCAATGCTGCAACGCATTTCAATGGCCGAGCAAGAGCATTTATAAAATAACACTTCAGGCAGAAAATACAGCTGAGAGGTTTTCATGAGGGATATTTCCATTCCTAAAAATGAACCTATCACCCCGTTCAGTACCCTACACTACCCAAGACCTACTCACACTCTTTCTTCCGAAAGTTACGAATTATTGACAGCATTGCTTCCATCCGCTTTAGGATATCTGCCTTAACAGTTCAGGATTTTCCATAATCCACAGACTAGCTACCTTAAATCCTGTGCCCCATACTTGGGCTTTCCTTAACAAGCCCTGAACGTTTATTCCTGTGTTACCTGCTGGATACTCTCATAGCTGAGCACTATCAGCATTATTCAATATTTCCTTTCAATTAGAAATCCATTTCTTTGCCTGATATGAGCATAAATGAATTACAAAATAATACAGTTGGAAGTTGCTGACAAAGAATCTCCCAATGAAGATGTGATGGACAGGCCAGGGTAATGAAAGAGGCTGCAATATACTATTTTATTTCTCTCTTTGCCCCATCGCCTGCCACAGCATTTTTCATGTTACCTACAACATTAATGTTTATAACTTTTATTTTACAGGAGAACAACAGCTCCCCTTTGCCCAGTTTAATAGTAGTAATGGATTTGTTTACTGAGACATTTTATTCAAGATGAATTTTTAAAATGATGCATTCAGAGTAGCTGACGTACTTCAGTAGACTTTCTTCCAGTAAAGCTGGGATCAGCTACTGTTAGACCTACTGGATTTAGTGAGGGTAAGCATGCTCTAGACACAGCTTACTAAATACCTCCAATGCTATCCAGCCAGCTAGAAAGGATTTGCTGAGTGCCATACAAAGCTCTTATGGCATCTCGGTAAAAGGACATTCACTTGGGGAAAATGTATGTTGGGATGATGCTAAGCATACAGTTGCTGGGGTTCCTTACACAAAGCAGTTATTGAAAGGAGAAGCACAGCATCATGGGAAGGAGGTGGGAGGGTCAGTTGCTCTAATGCAGCTGCATTGCAGTGACTTCTTATCCAGGCAAGCAGACCACCAGTGTAGACTGTGAAGGTGACATAAAAACTTCCTCCATGGTGTCACAATACAACCAGCTATGCCGATCACTACAGCAAAGTGATCTGTATAAGGACACCAAACATTTTAGATGCACCGGAGCCATTAGAAGTTGCTACCATCAGTAATGATGGCAGCACCTTTTCTGTCTAGTGTAGATAAACCCGAAGACAGAAAGATTAAAACAATGATTAGCTAGAAAGAACAAAGCGTGGCACAGCAGAATAATGCCCTGCCCCAAGTGGGACAGAGAGGCACAGTTCCAATGACGGGGGCACAAGACAGATTCTGTCATTTCCACCACCTAATGATTCACAAACAGGATTAGATCTGGGAAAGAAGGGTACTTAACTTCCCCATGCTCCCCATACACGCACACTTCTCTCAATCAAGATCATGCTCCATCAGCAGAAAACCCTAACTAGAAGGAATTAATACTGAAACAAAAAATCAGAGAATGACAAAAACCGAGTTGTGTCAAAGCCAATCCTCCAGCCTACATTGAACATAGCAGTATGTGAAGGTCTAGCCTCCGACCCAGGGTTCTGCCCTAAGAAAGGATCAGATGTACAAAAGGGAGATGCTGCAAAGGGTTATGGACACATGGTGGTCTCTGCCGTTATGAAGATGTGGGATGTTATTGACAGTGGGAAACCCTTGTTCCATGACAATCTATAAAACCTTGTAGCTGGAGTGGGACTGCAGCTGGCCGAGGTCACTCAGGTGCCAGTGGTCCACTGTGGGGATGATCTTGGCCCCTATTTGCCCACGTACCATTCCATCTGCAAGGGGGAAGACGTTCAGAGAGTTAGGACGCTCCTTCCTGCTGAAAGGAAAGAAAAAGGAAGAAAGAAGAAAATCTGTTAGTGAAAACACAGGATCTTTATGGGGAAGAAACTACATGACCTATGCAGTGATTAATGTTTCACATGACACACGGAATAAACCTCATTCCCATCCTCTTCTCTGCCATTGCTGACTGACTCCCAACTCCCACAATCTGAATGAGCATGCAGCGGACTGTGATTCAAAACTGGTTTGTTTATTGCTAGACTACACAGATGACCCTTATGATCTCTTCACTAAAGGCACTGTCAAGTTGGATTGCCACACAAAAATTGGTCACTTACTAAGCCAGTAATCCAAACTATAAGTCACCCTCTTGGGACTGTTTCAGGGAACCAGACTGGGCTCTCCTGTGGAGAACCCACAAGAAGGGATTAGGGGCTAGAGACTTCCTACACTGGCTGACTGGTTGGAAAAGTTTTGGGGTATACAGAAGGGGCTCAGAGCACAGCAACCCACTGTAAGCAGCATTTCCCTTGGGACCACTGGGAGGATATGCCACAAAAAATGTAGTCCTCTGCTCCCTCCTTCTGCCCCAAATCCAGAGGAGCCTTGACCCCACAGACCTCTTGCAGAGTGGCCTTCCTAGGGTCCCAGGAACAGGCAGCAGTGAAGATTACCCTCCCACTTCACCAACAGTCTGTCTCATCTTAGATCTCAGTCTGCTCCAACTACCAAGAAACAGGAGATAGGGCAGCCTCTGGTTGTACTGTATTATAGTCAGAATGGATGATTTCAGGTCTTAAAACAGGAAAGTGGCAACTACCGGAAGCTGTCCCAATCAATGAAACATACAAGTTATATTATATACACAGGTTGTGTCCATCATTTATTTGGACAGCTGGCAGGAACGACTCTTCCTTTGTCTCCCTTCCTTCCTGCTGGTTTGCAGATGTTTAGTGAGCTGAATCATAGAATCCTAGAAGCAAAACACGCAAGGGCTATGTCTACACTTGTAAATTTAGGTCGACTTTAGCTAAGTCGACTTAACTAAGTTGACTTTAAGTCAACTTTGTTAAGTCGACTTAGCATGTCCACACCTAAATTTTAAGTCAACTTTGGGGGAACCCTACAAAGTCAAACTAGAGCGTCCACACTGGATGCCTAGGTCGACTTGTACGGGCTAGGAGGACCTTGGACAGGTCCATGGTGGCAGGGGGGCACCCCTTGCCAAGTGCCAGGGGGTTCAGTCTTTGCCCCACTGTACCTGGGTACAATGGGACAAAGGGGGACAGGGACCCTGGCAGGGCATAGGGGCAGGGCTCTGCTCTGCCCTGTGGGGGGGGCATGCCAGGCTCTCCCTGTGCCACCCCCCTGGTAAGGAGGGCAGTGGGGGAGTCCTGGAGAGCCCTAAATCGACTTAGAGTCAACTTAGGGCTACTCCAGGTCTACACTGGCTTAAGTCGACTTTAGAAAGTCGACTTAAGCTTAAAGTCAACTTTAAATGAGGTTTAATAAAGTCGACTTAATTTTCCTTAAGTCGACTTAAGCAGCTTGCTTAAGTTGACTTAATTTACAAATGTAGATGCACCCAAGGAGTCCTGTGGCACTTTTAAAAACTAACAAATTTATCTATCGCATGAGCTTTTGTGGGAGAAAATCCCACTTCTTCAGACGCTTTGAAGATGGGGAACTTACAGAATGGGAGGAAATTAAATGCAGGGAAATGTATGACACAGGATCAGGTCAAGCTGCAACAGCAAATCAAAATAGGTGTTGGGATTCAAACACTGGGGAACAGCATATAGAGGAAGGTGAGGTCAAATCACCTCTTGTAATGAGAAAATAAAAATCTGCAGTCCCTGTTTAACACTGAGGCAACGAAGTCAAATTTATATATAAGTTCCAATTCTGCAATTTCTCTTTGAAGTTGCAATTTGTTATTCATTTGTTTGAGCACAGCTATTAACAAGTTCCTAATGGAGTGAGCAGGGAGATTGAAGTGTTCGCTTATTGTTTTTTGAATGTTATGATTTCTGATATCAGACTTGTGTCCATTTATTCTTTTGTGCAGAGACAGTCTTGTTTGTCCAATGTATAAGGCAGGGGGCATTTCCAGCACATGATGGCATAAATCACATTGATGGATGAGCAGGTGAATGAGCCCTTGATGGAGTAGGTGGCTTGTTTAGGTCCTGTGATGGTGTCTTTTGTGTAAATATGTGGACAAAGTTGGCAATGAGGTTTGCTGCAGGGATATGTTCCTGTTGTTTGGTCTGTAGTTGCTGGTGAGTATCTGTTTAAGGTTGTGGGGCTGTCTGTAAGTGAGGAGAGGTCTGTCTCACAAGGTTTGAAGAGTGAGGGATCATTGTGTAGAATAGGTTGTAGATCCTTGATGATGTGCTGTAGAGATCTGATTGGGGGTTGTAGGTGATGACCAGTGGCATTCTGGTTTTCTTTCTTGGGCTTCTCCTGTAGTAGCTGACTTCTGGGTACCCATCTGGCTCTGTCAATCTATTTTTTCACTTCTGCAGGTGGGTATTGCAGTTTTAAAAATGCTTGATAGAGATCCTGAAGGTGTCTATCTCTGTCTGAAGGATCAGAGCAAATATGGTTATATCTTAGGGCTTGACTATATGTGACAGGTTGCTCCCCATATCTGGTCTGGTGTGCCGCTATGACCCCTCGAACGCCACTCCTGAACCCCAATTCACCCCACTCTGCTGGATGACCACTCACTCCTGAGTCAGTCCACACCAGCCACCAGCGTGTAATTGGTCCCAGGCCGTGGGTGTAAATCCACTAGCCACACAGGCGTTGGTCCCCAAGCAAGCACACCCAGCCCCAGACACCACACTGGGAGCCACTGTCTTACAGGGATTGGGACCCACTCCCAATCACCTTAGTCTCAAATCCATCCACTTAACAAAGAAGTGGATTGTGCCCAGTCTCCCACATCCACACCCTCAAAAGATCACACAGCTTTAGATAAAACAAATACTAGTTTATTGATCAGAGTACGATTTCAAGTGAGAACATGGCCATTCAAGGCAGAATCATACTATAAATGAGTCAGGAGTGACCACTATCAAATAAAAGACATAAACCACAAACTAATCTAACCTTTCTACCTAGACTGACCTCATAGTCCAAGATTATGTGCAATGTGTTCAGCTGTTTGGTGTTTTACGGCCATTTTCTGCCTATTCCAAGGCAGGGTCCAGATCTTGCTTGAAGTTGGTTGCAAGGTGGTGTCTTCCAGACGAAAGCCTGAAGGTTCCCTCCCTAACAGTCTGTGTCTTTGTTTTTACAAACTCCTGACAGTCCCTCCCCCTCTACGCTGCTGTGAGATTCTCTTCACTTCTACCTGAATCAGGGCCCAAGAAGGGCATTTAGCATTCCCTTTCTCATGTAATTCCCAACATCTCTGCTAGAGATAGTCTTGAGAGTCTGAACCTTGTAACATGCTTCACATTTGTACACACATTGCTGTAGGAAACATTGCACCATGGTAATTATGTGGAATATGTTGTGAGCATTCACAAAGGAACCTGGTATAGCGTATTTGGCATCAAATCACACAATTACATTGCAAAACCGAACAGAAAAGTTATACACATTATACTGTAGGGGTACACAGATATGTATCCGGTCACACTATAGACAATGGATCGTGTGGTGTGTCTGGGATGAAAGCTCGAGGGATGTAGGTAACTATAGCAATCAGTAGGTTTTTGGTATAGGGTGGAGTTTATGTGTCCATCTCTAATTTGTACTGTGGTGTCCAGAAAATGGATCTCCTGTGTGGAGTGTTCCAGGCTAAGTTTGATTGTGGAGTTGAAATTGCTGAGATCTCTGTGGGAATCTTCAAGAAAAACAACAGAGTCCTGTGGCACTTTTAAAGACTAACAGATTTATTTATCGCATGAGCTTTCATGGGAGAAAATAAATCTGTTAGTCTTTAAAAGTTCCACAGGACTCTGTTGTTTTTCTGCAATAGACTAACTCGGCTACCCCTTTGGAATCTTCAAGGGCATCCTTACCATGGGTCCAGATGATGACGATATCATCGATGTAGCATAAGTAAAGTAGAGGTGCTTTGGGATGAGACATGAGAAAGGGTTGTTCTAAGTTGGCCATAAAAATGTTGGCATATTGTGGGGCTATGTGGGTACCCATAGCAGTGCCACAGATTTGAAGGTATAATAAACTATCTTCAAATCTGAAATGGTTGTGGGTGAGTACAAAGTTCAGCCACAATGCTTGCTGTGGCATCCTCTGGGATGGTTCTAATCACTTATAATCTGTAATTGTGTGGGATGTTGGTATAAAGAGCCTCTACATCCATAGTGGCCAGGATGGTGTTTTCTGGAAGTTCACCAACAGACTGGATTTTTCTCAGGAAGTCCATAGTGTCTCGAAGATAACTAGGAATGTTGATAGCATAGGATCTGAGGAGAGAGTTCACATAGCCAGATAAGCTTGCTGTAGGAGTGCCAATGACTGTGATGATGGGGTGTCCAGGGTTTCTTTTTTTATGGATTTTCGGTAGCAGATAGAATATCCCTGGTCAAGATTCTGATGGTGTGTCTGTTTTAATATGTTCCTGTGCTGTTTCAGGGAGTTTCTAGAGTCCTACAAGATGAGGGTTGCACGGAACTTCAGGAGGTCATCTAGGCCAGCCCCCTGCTCAAAGCAGGATCAGCTGCAACTAAATCATCCTAGGCAGGGCTTTGTCCAGCCAAGCCTTAAACACCTCTAAGGATGGAGATTCCATCACCTTCCTAGGGAACCCATTCCAGTGCTTCACCATCCTCCTAGCAAAAAGATTTCTCCTAATACCCAACTCAGACCTCCCCCACTGCAACTTGAGACCACTGCGCCTTGTTCTGTCATCTACCACCACTTGAGAACAACCTAGCTCCATCCTTCCTGGAGCCCTCTTCAGGTAGTTGAAGGTTGCTGTCAAGTCCCCCTCCTTCCTCTCTTCTGCAGACTAAACAAGCCTAGTTCCCTCAGTCTCTTCTCATAAGTCATGTAGTCCAGCTTCATGGGCAGCTTGTATATACTTGGGCTAGCACACACTTTGAGACTGAGCCACAATAGAGAAAGGCTCCAGCAAGGGGTGCAGATGGACAGTTGCACAAAAACAAAGCACCCACAAACACTCTTTTGCCAGGAATACTGGCTGCAGATGACCAGAGTAACCCAAAGAGCAGGGAACAGAGCATACGGCATGGATCTTGTGGCATGAACCCAGGAGGGAGGGCAGGGTTAATACTGCCACCTGCCCTTCCTTGGGATCCATATTCCCCCCCCCAGGGCTAGGCCTAAATAGGTGCAGGGGTGTGTGATTTACCCTTTTACAAGCCAGAATTGATGACTCTGGCCCCATAACTGTCTTGTTAAAACCACTGCCAGCTGTGGCCAAGCCACTATCAGAAGTACTTGGCCAAGAGGCAGGATGAGGAGACCAAACTGATCAGCAAATTGATATTAAGACTTAAAAAAAAAAATTCAATGAGCACATAGCTCTGTTGGAGTTAATGCACCGAAGGCAGGGCAGGAGAGGAGGTCAGTCTTTTCCTGTCAAAACCAGACTTACTGCCTTTCTCAGGCTGGCTCCAGGCTGATTCGATGGAACATTGCTCCTGTCCTTGAAGAATGTTTCTCCAGGGACCCAGCCAAGAGACCGTTACCAGTGCTCCACTTGTGCCCTGAGGCCCCTGGGACCTGAGCAAACACACTCACACAGGAGCTGATGCAACAGCTGGCTTGGTTAAGGAGCTAGCGGGGGGCCTGGAAACAGAGATTTGATTTTGTTGTGAAGAAAAAAAGAAAACATCCGGCAGCTCCATTCTCAGCAGTGCGCCTATGAGAGCCAGGACATGCTGCGCTGGTGTGTCAGACAACTGTTCTGCCACGGCAGCTTGTAATAAGGCAGGGAAGCTGTGTCGGTTGGTAGTTACCACTTGCTGTGTCCCATCTGGGACTGGCAGAAGAGCATTTCCCAGGTAGCCCAGCAATGTTTTGAAGATGCTTTTTTCCAAAACAACTTGCATGTTAGTCTCATCTTGTGGCCCGTTATTCACAGGCTGGAATTGGCCGTGCCTGATGCTATCCAATACTACAGTGAAATTAATCATTTTCAATCCTTTGTGGATTCCGTATATGCTCTGTACGGTCAGTCGCTGAAGTGCCTGAGGGAGTTGGCTGAATGTGTAAGTGATCTGGAAGTCCAGCTTAATAGGATTGGATGTGTACTTGATGTATGTTGGGTTGCCTCTAGCTGCTGCACTGTACGAGCTGTTTGGCGGTCATATGCAGCCCTCCATAGCCAATTCTTGAAAAAATAAACTGATTTCTCACTAGAAGGGAAAGATAAAGCAAAATTTGCTGGCATGGCAAAAAAACCTGGAGAATCCAGTTTTTGTTAAACCCTTGGGTCTCATGACTGATGCTCTAGAGCAGTGGTTCCCAACCTTTTTGGCTCAAGGGCCACAAATATAATTTTTAGAACCCTGAGGGGCCACCGGTTTATTTAATTAGATTTGCGGCTCCCCCGCACAGCCAGGCTTCGCCCTGCCCCGCCACTGAGCTGAAGGCGGGGGGGCGGAGTGGCCTCCAGCCCATGGGCGGGGCAGTTAATCGGGGCCCAGCCTCCCTGGGCCCGCCAGCCTGCCTCACATGGCCGGCCAGGCCTGGAGCCGGCTGCAGCTGGTGGCGAGGCGTCGGCTGCAGCAGCCTGGGGTCCCGGCTGGGACCAGCTCATGGCTGCAGCCGAGGCCTCCAGGCCGCACCGCCTCCGGGAGCAGAGGCTGGGCCACTCCCACCCCTGGGCCTGCTGCTCTGCCCTGGGGGTGGGGAGGGCTGGTCTAGAAGCTGGCCAAAGCGCAGCCTGGCGGGGGGCTGCTGGGGTCCCCGGCCACGGCCGGCTCCCCCAGGGCCAGCTCCCAGCAGCAACCTTGGGGCCACGGCCATGGCCAGCTCCCAGAGGTGGCGGGGCCTCGGCTTGCCAGGGTCCCAAGGGCAGAGCGGGCCAACCCGGTCCATCCTTCCCCCCTCCAGCGTGGCATGGGGGCCCCCCCAGGCCAATCGGCCCTGGGCCCCACTCCCCCCTAGGGACGGCTCTGGTCACGCTGCACTCCCTGCAGCCAGCATGCCCAGAGCCGCATCAGCCCACCTCGCCTTCCGTTCCCAGCCGTGCCATGCTGGCGCGCACCTCCCCCACCACCAGCATGCCCCTAAACCGCGCCAGCAGCCCCTGGAGCCCTGGTTGGGATGGGAAAGGAGGCAGGCAGCTGCAGCCAGGCTCCCAGCCGTGCGCCATGACCAGGCAGCTGTGGCCCAGCTCCCAGCCAGAGGCTGGGCAGTACGGGCCATTTTAAAAAGCCCTGTGGGCCACTTTTGGCCTGCAGGCCAGGAGTTGAGAATCACTGCTCTGGAGGAACTTGCAGACCTGTCCTTGATGTTGCAAAATTCTGATGTAACATTATCTACAGCAAGTAAGTTGATAAGTCAACAAGTTCAGGTGTTTATAGCTCGTAGAGAGTGTGATTCAGAGTGCTACCAAGAGGCTTGTGAGGCGATTGCTGTAGGTTGCTTTAAAGGTGAATGTGACTGCTGGCAAGCAAATTGAAATTTCTAAATGTCCGTTTTACCAGGCCTTAATGTACTGTATGAATGCTAGATTGTTTTCAGACTCAGAAAAACATCTAAGCAGTGCTGTTGAAGCACTTGACCCATTACGTTTCACTCCAGAGCTGTCACCGGAATTTGGTGAAAGTGACATAAAATTTTTGTGTTTCAACTTTGGCATTGCATTTAATGAAGTGAAATGTGCATATCAGGAATATAAAGATCACAGTACTTATTGTGTTATGCAGTGTTTGCTAGTTTGTGACAATAATTGATATAGGTATAAATGCCATATAAAATTATAAATATTTGTATGGAGCGATAACTGATGCATATGGTACTGAGAAGTGGTTGCAAATGCCTACCTGGGTTAGAGCCTGCACATGCATGAAGGGGCCCGGACAATACAGGAAGGGGGCCCAGAGATTAGGAGGGCTCTGGGGCCCATCAAATTATATGTTAACCACTGAAGCCCTCAAACCAGTCTAGGATGGTAACACAGATACTCTGACCACTTCATAAAGCAGCAATTCACCTGTACATTACCATGTACATTAACCAGTTGAACCTTTATACCATCAGGGTGATGACACAAAAGCCAGCACATTATACCCCATCTGTCACATGGCTCTTACTCAACCTCAATCTCCAAAGTGAGAGTTTTATAAAAGGCGGTAATAGGATTTACCTTTTCCTCCATGACTGGCGATGACTGCAGTGACAAACATAACAGCCAAAACAGCAGCAATCACACAAGAAGCGAGACAAGAAAACAGCTATTAGAGAACAAAAAGTCATGCAAGCACATGTAGATGTATGTGCTTACACAAACACACACCTGAGCAGTGATGGAGACACTTCCAGCCTCAAACATGCAAATCCATTAGAGACCTGCACTCATAACCACACTATGTGGGGACACACATACTCTCTGTGTCTCTCATGTTCACACTGGGCTGTGCTTCCCCAAATGTCAGTCACAGTGACAAGCAAACATACCAAGTGTGCATATGGGCTCACACAATTCTGTACCTACCTAGTGTATCACCCACCCACCCACCCACCCACTAAGCACCCAACGGCAGTAAAGCACACAAATGTGCTCACACAGACACCCATGCACACCAATGCAGTGAGAGATGCACACTTAAGGTTCCCACAAATAAACATCAGTACAGCAAAGCACACAAAATATTTGTGTTCATTTATACACTGATACTGAACACACCCAATGCAGATGCATATGCTAATCTGAGTGTGTAGTGACAGTGTCACACACACATGGGCACGAGGCAAAGCTGGGAATGAAGGAAAAGCCCTCTTTCAGATCATGGCTCATACAAACTCAGAAGAAGCTACAGGGCATAAGGCACCTGGGGAGGATTGCTACTTGTGCAGCAGAGAACAGGAAACTCAAGCTGACAGGTCTGTCCCACAGCCCAGTGTAACAGTTCTTGACACTTTCCATCCTGCACCCTTTTCCCCTGGGATGGCACAAAGCCACTTTTAGCTCATGTTTCTTCAACACCTGGGAAGGGGACAGCTGAGCAGATTAATCCAACCTGCTTCACGAAGCCTTGCCCACATCACTCCTTACCTAATTGTGGCAGATGGCACAATGGCAGGAACCACCATTCAGAATGCAGAATCAGGTTTTATAGCTCACAGTGCACTGACTTCCATGGAATTACTCCTGTTTTCTTTGGTGTAATTGAGAGAGGAATCAAACCAAAGGTATCTAATACCTAGTACTAACCTCATGACACAAGGATCTAGTTGGGCCATGAAACTACACTGAAAACTTTCACAGTTCTCATGAGTGAGGAAATAAAAGAGAGCAGAAAAACACTCATCTATTGGAGACTTTTATATAGGGGCATCTGTTCCTCCACTCACAGGAGTGCCTATGGTGCACTGGTTCTTTAATTCCACAGTGACCTAAAGACTCATTAGGGTCCTATTCCAAAGCTCACTGAAGTCAATAAGAGTCTTTCCAAAAGGGTTTGGATCTGGCTGTAATAAATGTACACCACTTGCAGATTTCCAGTGAGTGTTTAAATGGGCATCAAAAGGTTTATGGAGTGGTGGGAATAGCCCCCTCTATCCATGACTGCAGGGCATAAAATCTACCTGGAGTTGCAGTGAGAACTTTCTTTAAAAGGGAAGGATTATTTTTAAAAAGATTTTATATATATATTTGATCTTGCATTCTGCCTCCCTCCACCCTACCTATTCCATCTCCCTACTGGGGCTGTCACACTGCTATAGCTCCAGGCTTTTCAGCTGAATCTGATATAGACTGAGACATCCACTTGGATGTAGCATTCAAACTATGCACGGTCCAAGAGAATAGCCAAGAGGTTTGGCAGGTAGCACAAATATCCTGGGACCATTCATTCCTATTCTATTTGCCTGCCACATAAGTAACTTACAGCTTCTGCAGAAAGCGTAACCTAGAAACAACCCACTACACCAGATAATCCATTTAAAATACTCTGTGGCCTCTTGTAATTCCTCTAAAGCAAGAACAGATATTTCATCTTGAAGGAGCAGCTGACTCCCACCAAGTAAAGGCTAAAATATCCCCATCCAATTAAAAATAATTGTGTCTTCTCTCTGTGTATGTATAGTCTATAAACACCTTCAGAAGCCTTACAAATTAGAATGTAAAAATTCTACTAAATAATTCGGCATGGGGGCATCCTTACCGAAGGTGTCTTCTAGCTACAAATTATTCCTGCAGGCAAATCCTAGGCAACACAGCAGGACTGGCAGCAGCTATTAAATGTAGATGAAATAGTAACAAGGCATTGTTTGAAAAGTTGGAACCTGTATTGTCTGTTCCTCCTCAAAGGAGGGTGGGAAATTGGCACTGATCATTGTTTCAACTATAAATTTTCCATGTCAGATCCATAGATTAAAATATGTTTGAAAGATCAGTTCTATAGATCTTGAATCCTTGGAGCTTCAGTCCAAAACCCAAGAGAGGAACTGGCTCAGAACCCATCTCATCCTAATTCCCTACAGTCTAGAAGAGATGAGTCAGAAAAGCACTGCAAAACTGAGAGGGTGCAGGGAAAAATGTGTGCATTGTGTATGAGTCAGCCTGCCTCAAGAGGGAAAAACTCTTTAATCCTGAGCTCACTTTTTTCCATTTTCTTCTTTTTCACTGAATGAATCCATTTTCTTTCAGCATCCTTCCTTCCCTCCTGCTCCGGGCTTGGAAAAGGTCTGTGCTGTGTATTCTGTGCACTGTAATGCGGATATACTGCCAAGAGTATTCACTGCCACAAATCCAAGTTAGCAGTACAGCTCAAACCCTGCACGCACTGTCATGCCATAGGTGTAGAAGCGGGTGCTAGCTGCCACACAGCCATGCAAGGTTTCTTGCCTTCCATTTGTGCTATGCAGTTTTGGTGGTAAAGGACTTTTTAGCTAGAAAAGGAATGTCAAGGGTTCAGGTGACCTGGCACCAGTCCCAGCACATTTACAAAAAAGGCTGATGGCAAATGTCCTGAACTACTCTCCCCACCACCTCTCTGCAGAGTCTCATTTCCTGTGTGCACTTGACACTTCAGGCTGCACTCCGGCTGCCAGTTTTAAATTAGTTCAAGTCCAGTAAAAGATGCCAGAGCAAACAGAGGATGCCAGGAGCTAGGATTTTTCTCCCCTGAGCACACTGCACAGCGAACACATTTCCCAAGGTAAAGAGCAGATTTATCTCTGTTAGGCATTTCAAAACCACCCAGCACTCTGGCACCAATGGTACAGGTGCACAGCCCACAGCAGCAAGCCTATGAGCCCAGGTTAATGGGCTTGCTTGCCCTACTGCACTAAAAAAACTGCAGAGACTAGAGCTTGGCTCTGAAGCCTAGCAACAGGGTAGGCCTCTGAGCCCAAGTCCAGACGAACTGCAAAGGGTACCCAGCTATTTTTAGCTCAGTAGAACAAGCCTGAGTTTGTTGATCCAGGGCTGGAGACTCACTGCGCCTGCACAGCAACTTTCAAGACTCAAAAATCCCTAAAAGGGCCCCTACCAGCCATAATTACACAACATTTCCCCCCTCACTCTCCATGTTTCCCTCTTTGTTCTCCTCTTGCCCTTCATCATTCCATTCAGACCATAGCCCTCTCCATCACATTCTCACACTGATTCCTGTTGGCCCATTAGTTCTTGTCTAGTTCACCTTCTTTGCTTTACTTCCACTGTCTTTCCTTCTCCCACCCCCAGCTCCATGCCTTCTTCTCTGGCCTCTCTACACACAGTCTGATCTGCCAACCCCAGGTAAGAGGCTCTGCCCCAGACTCCTACTGGCATCTGTTAGTGCTCTCTTGCTGAGCCCACTGGGCTTCCTGGTTTGTCTCTTGTTTCCTGCTTAAGTATCTCCTTTCCTGGACATGTCAGTAAATTGCTACTCTGCCGCAGTGCTCCAGGAGGCTGCTTGCAGCAAAGCTTTTTGTCACCCTGCTGTTCCAAGCTTTCTCTCCACCCCCGCCCCCTTTTTGTTTCTGGTATTCTCCCTCCTTTATATGAGGCTTCATTACCCTTCTGAGATCTGGCTGTAGCTTGCCTCCATGACTGGCAACACTGGCAGCTGTGCATGGGTGTGGCTGGTCTGTTTGTTTGTAGGTAGGAATGCCTCCCCTCTCCTCTCTGCCTAAATTCTGAATGGGGTTTATAGATCCCATAACAGGCTCCCAGTCTCGGCTCAGTCAAATCCCTCCCTAAAGACTCTTTCCTGAGACACATAAACATTAATTCACATCAAATGCCTTCTATAGGAGAGAAGGAAACATTGACTCAGCTAGCAATTCCCACAGGGTCTCCCAGTGCATCTTGTTTTATCTGTATCTACCATTCACCTTACAAAGCCTTTGGGAAATGTCTTCACAATGGCAATTAATACAAAATAAACACCTGACATCAGTGTAAACTCACACAGTGTGCGTCTACACTTGTAAACTAAGTCGATTTAAGCTTGCCTAAGTCGATTAATTTACTCTGCGTCTACACTACAGTTTCCTTAAGTCGACTTAAGCAAGCTGCTTAAGTCGACTTAATGAAAATTAAGTCGACTTTATTAAACCTACTTTTAGTTCGACTTAAGGCTTAAGTCGACTTTTTAAAGTCGACTTAAGCCAGTGTAAACCTGGAATAGCCCTAAATCGACTTAGGGCTACTCCAGGACTCCCTCACTGCCCTCCCTGCTAGGGGGGGCACAGGGGGAGCCTGGCATGCCCCCCCACAGGGCAGGGCAGAGCTCTGCCCACCCTGTCCCTATGCCCTGCCAGGGTCTCTGTCCCCCTTTGCCCCATTGTACCCTGGTACAATGGGGCAAAGGCTGAACCCCCTGGCACTGGGCAAGGGGTGCCCCCCCCCCCCCGCCACCGTGGACCTGCCCAAGGTCCCCCTAGCCCCTAGAAGTCAACCTAGACACTCTAGGTCGACTTTGTAAGTTCCCCCCTAAGTCGACTTTAAATTTAAGTGTGGACATGCTAAGTCGACTTAACTAAGTCGACTTAAATTAACAAGTGTAGACATAGCCACAGAGAGTACTTTTCAGCTTACTGTAGAGTTTGTGCTCAACTTGAAAAGACCCAAGTTATGTCCCTCAGGCAGTGCTGTGTGATCTATTACTTCACTAAATCATAGTTTTTAGAAACTCACTTTCTTCCTTTCTCATCCCAAGGCAGTATTACTGGAGTATAAGATCCACATAAGGAATGCATTTGATTCTCCTCTCACTGGTATAAATATGGAGCAATTGCATGAAAGTCAATGTAAAACTAGTTTGAGAGGAGAATAAGGACGAATGATTCCACACTGCTGGCATCAGTCCCATCACCCTCAAATCAGAGGGTGCCTCTCACTGCTTTGGATGCTGGAAGATGAGGGAAACCAACTCACTATCTTGGGTTCATCAAAACCATGGACAAAAATTGAAGTCCACATGGGGTATCTTTTATAAATATCTTTTTTCAGTAAGAAATAGAGGAGATCAGATTGTGACAATGTACTCGTGAACTGGGAAAATATGTTTAGTTTGCCATGTCTCTGACGTCCTCTATGATTCTCTCTTTCTGTGGGCCATTCTTTGCGTAGATTTTGGAAATGTCATCTAAATGTAAATAGGTATTTTTTCAAAAACCCACATAAGAGGTAGGCCTGCAAATCCTAAGTTTTGTCAACAGAACACATACATATATTTTTGTGCATATGCTGATGACTTCCCTACAACAAAATAGCAGTTTCGGCTACAGTCCAGTCCCAGGGATTTTGCAGGGGAGGGAAACTTGTTCTGGTTGCTTTCTCACACACATATGAATGCAGTTCATAAGCCCCTGAATAGTACATGTTGCAGTGAAAGGATATGGCCCTACCTCCTCCCAGGTAGACCGCCCTCAGTTTGACTATTTCCCCCAACCTGCTGCATCTTGGACCGTTCAATATGTTCCACATAGGTCTGGATCATCTGTGAAGAGGGAAAAACCCATAAGCCAAAAAGAAGCAAAAAGGAGACATAGTTGCCTTTTCTGCTTGATCTTCCTCCAGCACCAATTTCTCTCTCCCTTTCTTTTTTGCATAACTGTATCTGTCATTGCTATTCTTTAAGGCTGATGACACAGGTGAACGAACTAGGTCTGGGTCTAAAATGAAAGCAAGTATGGCCAAACAGATACCAAGCCTCTGGCTCAGCACAATCACAGAAGGTCTGTGATAAAAGAGATACAGAAAAACAATGAAGAAAGCTTCTTGGAAACTAGACAGCAGTGGTAGCCTCTTGAGGTCTAGAGGGAATGGGACAACAAAGCATTTCACCTCAAAGGGGCAGCTTAGCAAATCCAGTCACCTCAGGTTTTTTAATCGTTAAAATAGTCTTTTTTTAAATATGTTTGTAGACCTACATGTAGACTAAGAGAACTTTATTTACTTAGAGATCCCAAGTTGAAAACCCACCTCTGTGTGGCGTTGGTGCAGGGCATTGTACTCTTTCTTCATTTCTGATTCACGTTCCTCCAGCCGCGAAACTATAAAAGAACATATTGAACCCGTCAGACAGCAAATGTGCGAGATCCCAAAACTTAAGACCAGATAATTCTCAAGGAAGAATCTTGTGTTACAGAAAATATGTAAAAATGAGTTCATTCTTTTAAAAATTAGAAACACAAGAATGTATGCTGTGGCACATGGTCTTAATCACACACTCATTTCACGGGTATCAGAATGCCCTTGAGGTGGCTGTATAAAGTGATGCAATGGTAATTTTAGAGGTGGATCCATCAGGGCCCCGTCCACTGATCTACCAGTAGACAAATAAGCCAACATAAAAGCCAACTCAAATTAGGCATTAGCTCTATCCTTTGTATGTGAGCTGCTAGAGGATGCAAAAAATATTCTGAAGGCTGCATCCTCAACCTGCAGCGGCAAGAATCACACAGCTCTGTTCTGACTATCTGAGACGTAGGAGGGGTGGACACTGCATTGCTGAATTCTGGAGGAAACTTTGTCCAGCCAATCACAACTACACACACCAAGAAAAGGAGAAACAAAAAAATGAGGTGGGATCCTTGGTGCATCAGACAAGGCATGGAGAGTCCATTTAAGGACAAGAGGGAAATAAGTGGCATGCTCTATATTAAACACATGACAGCTAGCTGTGTCTATCTGCAAAAGGCCAAAGCTCATAAGTGAATAACATCCCACGTAATATGGGGCCCACTATGTGTTGTTATCAGAGAAGAGTTGCTGTGGTTTTTAATGGTTGGTTTTGTCAGGGATCCATCCAGAAAGTACTGACAGTGGAAACAAACTCAAAGCTACAACTCAGTTGTGGTGAACTGGGATTTGCCACCAAAGTTCCTTTGGATTTTCCACCAAGCAGATGCAATCACAGTTGACCAAAAGAGGCCTATATTATTACCTCCAAAACAAAAAAGAACGTATGTTTGGCACATACTCCTCAAGGCCCACTTTTCGACAGTATGATGCCAGATCGTGGCATTTGAGGTCCTGTCTAATGCAATCAAATGTTTGACAGTAAGGAGGGTTTTGAATGTTCTCTTTATTGGGAAAAAAAAATCACCAACTATACACAACATGAAGGATTTGTATTAGAAGACAGAGTTTGGTTCATATCTCAAGACAACCCACCCACAATTCTTTGCATTTGATCAGGGATTTTCCTGATATACTGTAAAATGGCATAATCTGAGAGATGTGGGAAGTGTGTATAAATTGAAGAAATTGGAAAAGTGGTCTCAAAGGGCAAAATAGATTCCTAGTATAATTCCAATGACTTCGGAGGAGATATGCCAGGGGTGATTTGGGAATGAAGTTCTGAAGAACTGGTAGTTCTAAAAAAACTCATCAAAATAACACAGGAACCCTTCAACTACCACCAAATGCACTACATGGATCTACCACTTCTCAGCCAATAGGACTGCATTTAACATAGAAATTTGTTTAAAATAGGTAGTACTTGCTCCAGTGTGAAGCTGTGGCATTCCAAGGGCTGCTGCGGACAGTAACATAATTGATATGAGGCATGAGACAAAGTTTCTGAAGCTCCATAATGTCCTCAAATGCTGCAGTTGGCCATAGATGTTTGTAATACTCAGTGCAATGGGAACAACAAAGCCATTAGCAACTTAAATGTTGGACACATTACTCCCCGCAAACCCCAGAAAGGTTAGCACCCAAGTTAGGAATGTCTGAAGCTTCCAGCCTTTGAACAAGATGCACTAACCAAAGAAAATTCAGTGCAGAGCCCAGCTTCCATGGAAGCTCACCAATATAAGCCTGTTGGGTACATTACCATACTTACTCTGGTCTGCATAGTTCTTGGCCTTCAGCTCCAGCTGTCGGGTCTGAAATTCAAGATGTTCAACCTGGATCTGTAGGTCTTTCTTCTCCTGTTCCAGTGCATCTTCAAACTCGATGAACTTCTGTACAAGTGAAGAAACAAAGAAGACCAGGATGAGAAGCAAGTACACAGTGCCCTTTGGGTTTCTCTTCCACTCCCCAACAAAAATGGGAAAGTGAGAGAGACTGTAAGTAACAAAATGAGACGGTAAGCTTTTAAAATTCATTACTCCAGATAGATTCACAGAGTCATAGAAACTGGAAGGAACAATGAGAGGCCATCGAGTCCAGTCCCCTGCACTCATGGCATACCCTCTTAAGCCATCCCTGACAGGTGTTTGTCTAACCTGCTCTTAAAAACTTCCAATGATGGAGATTCCACAACCTCCCTAGGCAACTTATTCCAGTGGTTAATCACCCTGAGAGTAAGGAATTTTTTCCTAATGTCCAACCTAAGCCTCCCTTGCCATAATTTAAGCCCATTGTTTCTTGTCCTATCATCGGTGATTAAGGAGAACTATTTTTCTCCCTCCTCCTTGTAACAACCTTTTAGGTACTTGAAAACTGTTATCATGTCCCCTCTCAATATCTTCTTTTCCAGACTAAACAAACCCAGCTATTTCAATCTTTCTTCATTAGTCAAGAATTCCAGACCCTTAATCATTCTTGCTTTTCTCTGAACTTTCTCCAATTTGTCCACATCTTTCCTGAAATGTGGTGCCCAGAACTGGACACAATTCTCCAGTTGAGGCCTAATCAGAGCAAAGTAGAGCGGAAGAATTACTTATTGTGTCTTACTTACAATACTCCTGTTAATACATCCCAGAATGTTGTTTGCTTTTCATGCAACAGTGGTACACTGTTGACTCAGATTTATCTTGTGGTCCACTATGACACCCAGATCCCTTTCCGCAGTACTCCTTCCTAGGCAGTCATTGCCCATTTTGTATGTGTGCAATGGATTGTTCTTTCCTAAATGGAGTACTTTGCACTTGTCT
This sequence comes from Pelusios castaneus, assembly GCA_007922175.1. Taxonomy (NCBI): domain Eukaryota; kingdom Metazoa; phylum Chordata; order Testudines; family Pelomedusidae; genus Pelusios; species Pelusios castaneus. Next base: position 301,730 of record ML685767.1, read on the forward strand.
TTATTGAATTTCATTCTGTTTACCTCAGACCATTTCGCCACTTTGTCAAAATCATTTTGAGTTGTGATCCTATCCTCCAAAGCACTTGCAACCCCTCCCAGCTTGGTATCATCCACAAACTGTATAAGTGTGCTCGTTATGTCATAATCTAAATCACTGAGGGATAGATGACAGTATTTGAGCCTTGCAAAGAGGACATTATCAGAAAACGTCAATTGCAATAGGAGCAATAATATACAAACAGGGTCCAAATTTAAGCCAATGAAACTCCACCAACTTCAAAAGTATTGATGTCTCAGGATGACACAGGATGAATTTTGATTGTTGCTAATTTCCATTCTAGATAACACATTCTGATCCCTGTAGTTATTCACTTATAATTAGATATATTTAAATCCTCATCCAAGCTAATCCTTTAATTTGGGCCATTTCAGAAAGATGAAATGTTTGGTTATGCTTCAGCTATCTTTTTTCAAGTGCCACATTAACAACTTCATAGTCTATTCCCAATAGTTTGGGAGAGGTTAGAACACCAAAGAAAATAGAAAAAAAGGAGATACAAAGATTGGAGGGTGAAAATGATTGAGCTAAAAAGACGGACTCTAAACAAGAGTAGACTTTGCATGAAGAAAGGAGAATAATTTGACTATAAATAAATTTAACCCTTAAATTACAAGGAAATCCTGAGACATTTTATATCTTCAGTTATATGGGTTACAAAAGAGCCTGCAAGGGTGATGTAGCAGGGAGGTCTGTAGTCGCTAAGGGGAAATACTGGTGAAGACTTCTGGGTACTCCTAGTGTGGCCTTCCCCTGGCAGGAACCAAAAAGCTCACCCAGCTTCCTCTCTAAGCCTGCTCTATCCCTCCTTGCCCTTCTCCAGGCTTGTGTGGAGAAACAGCGGTGTAGAGTCCCGCAACTGAACTGGAGGAATAGAAAGAAGTTTGATGTCTACTGTAACAGGAATTAAAGTATTCTTACATGGTTTTAATATTTTAATGGTAAAAATCGTGTCTGAATTCCATTTATACACAGACACAGACACACACACACTTTTTTTTTATTTATTCAATAGTGTGGGGTCATCTGTATCTCTTCTGGGATCTAAGGTTTTCATGGCAGGCACAGGATAAAAATGCAAAAAGCCAAGTGAGAGCAGTTGGAAGGGGGTACTTCCGGGTGGAATGGGATTAAAAAAATAGTCCCATGCAGGGTTCTACAGCAGTGGATGGTTAGCTCAGAGCAATAACAATATTAGAGGTAGAAGACTTCCTGGTAAGGACTTCAAGATGACTCCTTGATGAAGAAGTTGCTGGAAGAACAAGTGAGGCAGGTGGGGAACCTAAGTCTGGAAAGGAAATGACTTCTGAGCTCGTAGACAAGAGACAAAAAAACTAGATGGGCTGCTGTTAAAGACAGAAAAAGACTACAGTTTACTCAACTCCCATACCTCACCTCAGAAGTAACAACACTGTAGAGATTGTAGAAATAGAAACATAGCTTATTGAACAAAATGTAGACCTGAAAAAAATTCTTACTGATGTGCATGTCCCCAAAGACATAGTAAGATTTAAAATACAGTAGAAAAATACCTTTTTTCAGATTAAGAGTTTTGTTAAATGTCACTTCAGATCAGGAAATGTTATTCATGCCATGTGTTTCTACCACAATAGCTTTCCAGCCTCCAGTTTCGCTTTTGTCTCATTTGAATGGAGAGTGAGTCTAGAATATGCACTAATAGTGTTAAATTCCATTTCAGCATTCCAGGCCCTGATCCTGAGCTACAGAGCAAGAACAAAAGGCAGGGGTGGCTTTAAGTCACTTGTGGGCTCTCTGTTATAGTGTATGAGATAGCCTCAGGATGGGAAGCAGAGAACACAGCTAGAACATTATCTCCATCTATGACCTCTGCTTCTCTTCTTCACCCCCTTCACCCCCTAGTCTGCTCCCCAATACTTCCTAACCTGGGAGCTAAGAGGGGGAGCAGCACTGAGCCCTTATACCAGCTCCACACCAGCCAATGAGGCCCATTACACTGGAGGTGTGCCCAGGCTCTGTCTTCTGTGCTTGAGGCCCTCCCTGTATGTACTGCTTGCTCTTTCCTTTCCACTCCACTTCTTCTGCTTGCAGGAGCATGCAACATTGCACCTAATGGTGGCAAGCCATGACAGCTTCCAGTAGTGAGATGAAGTAGGACAGTGATATCTTGGACAGGGCCAACTTCTACTGGTGACAGAGACAAGCTTTGGAGTTGACACAGAGCTCTCCTTCAGGGGTGAGAACTGCACTCAGAGTATCCCACTAAACACAAGGGGGAATAGATTCTTTAGCACAGTCGTTCTCGACCTTTTTGGCTTGAAGGCCACAAATACAATTACAATTACAGACCGGTAAGTCTAACGTCGGTACCGGGCAAATTAGTT
>ML685767.1:314085-336071 GCA_007922175.1 Pelusios castaneus
ACACACCCTGAGCCATATGCTGCCCACTGAGGTTACATACATGCAAAGACACTACAGGGCATATCTTACGAGGGTAGACAAGAGTTACAATCAGTCATACTTGAGGCCTAGACTACCAATATGAATATTTCATTTTACAGAAATAGTAGCTACAGGATCAAGAATTCTGGTAAACTGCTCATCACAACAGAAAAATCAACACACGCCAGTGACCTAAGAAAACTGGAGTATGGAATTACTGCATATAAAAATTAACCATGGATTTCCTCCTACTGGTTTCTATCCCCACAGGTCATAACTGGTTTGCAATAATCCAGGACTAGAATGTCAATCAGCAGTCAAATTCCAAAGGGGTAGCCGTGTTAGTCTATTGTAGAAAGACAACAGAGTCCTGTGGCACTTTTAAAGACTAACAGATTTATTTATCGCATGAGCTTTCGTGGGAGAAAATCCCACTTCGTCAGACGCTTTGAAGATGGGAAACTTACAGAATGGGAGGAAATTAAATGTAGGGGAGTGTATGACATAGGATCAGGTCAGGCTGTAACAGCAAAAGCTCCTATTCCATCTCCCTATTCCCAAAATCCATTTAATTTATAGTCCTCAGATAGAGGACGTATCAGATATTAAACTGATAAGAACAGATTTAAAATACTTTATTTGAGTGAATGTTATAAAAAGGTCAAACAGACATGGTTTTAGATAAAGGATAAAGATAAAGGCCATCCAGGTTACAGTACAGATAATTTGGGAAGGAGCAGGTAAAGGTAAGGATGGGAAGTACGACCAGTACATGATCTACAGTATTCTGGATGGCGGGAGTCAAAAGACTACAGGGCTGAGAAACAAGAGGTCAGAGATTCGGGATAAATAGCTTAATATGGGAGGGATACTGAGTGCGACGATATGGGGAGCACATATGATATTGAGGGTGGGTTATCCCGGAATGCGAATAGGTGCTGTTACAGCCTGACCTGATCCTATGTCATACACTCCCCTACATCTAATTTCCTCCCATTCTGTAAGTTTCCCATCTTCAAAGCGTCTGACGAAGTGGGATTTTCTCCCACGAAAGCTCATGCGATAAATAAATCTGTTAGTCTTTAAAAGTGCCACAGGACTCTGTTGTCATAATCAGCAGTGACTAGCACAACAGAGGCTTTAAAGGTAAAAAATATCTGGCATAAAATCAGGCAAAAAAAATAACTTTCCCTGACAAAGTAAGTGGTTACAAGCCAGAGAGTTTAGCCTGCATGTTTACTGGCATCTATCAAGGAAAGACAGTGACTAAATATGTCAACATACACTCATAAATCATCATATCACACCAATACTAAATCAAGTAAAGTCTTTGGAGTTCCATATATGCAGAAATCTTAACTAGTGGCGGATTAAGGGGACTCGGGGCCCTAGGACCCAGCCCCCCAGTAGGCCCACACTCCCCTGCCTGGGGCGCCAGCCCCGCACAATTGTCTCCTGCCTCCCACTCTGGCCAGTCTGCCCCAGGAGCAGCGGGGCCAACTGGCGCATAGTACAGCTTCCAGTGCAGCCCTCCAGGGCCATGGGCCCTGGAAGACTGTGCTGGAGACCGTACACAGCACAACAGCCACTCCGCTCCCAGAGTGGAGCGACCAGTCATGCCAGCCCGCCCCACTCCTGGGGGCAGAGCACTGGGCCCAGGGAAGGGGCATGACCGCAAAGCCTGGCATTTAGGCCAGCGCACCCCGCCCCCAGGGGCAGACCTGCTAGCCCAGGGGCGGTGCGGGAGCATGGAGCCCAGTCTCTTGCGCAGGGTGGCCCTGCTTCCCCAGCGCTGGCACGGTGGAGAGCCTATACAATGTGGGGGCCCCTAGGCACGGGTACAGTAATCCACCCCTGGCAGGAAGTACAAGGCCAGAGCAGGGGGAGCCCAGTTGTTCAGACAGCTTCCTGTTCCGGCTGCAGGCTTAGGTCGAGCCAGCAGCTCTGTCAGCCATCCTGGGACTTCATCAGTCAGATCTCAGGTGTTGGAGCTGCACACTGGGGCCGGATGTCATGTGCCCCAAGTAAATGCTTGTCAGTGGCTGCCAGGTATGTGTTTGGGGGGATGGCAGTGCAGCTACTCCTATGAACCCTGCAAGCCTGAGTTTGAGACCCGTGGTCCATAACACAGTTTTTCCACCAGGTAGATGTGTATTGTACAGTATTTGGAATTCAAATCAGCATTGCAGTCCCGCACTGTAGTTTCTGTACAGCCAAATCATGACATCATCTAAGGCACCAGTAGTGCTGGAGAACCAGGCGCATCATTTTCATCTTCCTTATTTAACAAGAAAGAGAACCCCAAATCCAGGTCATTTTTCAGCCAGTTGGTCGCCAGCAGCAGGAAGCTGACTTTAGAGACAATTTCCATTTCAACTGCTAGTAGCAGCTCAGATAGGAGAAAATGTGCTTCCCTCTTTAGGAGGATTCCGAACGTTCGACTGATCAAAACCAAAGTAGCTGCCCTTCCAGTGGTGAACTACACAACTTTACAAACAGTACCAAGCAGATACTAAATGATTAACAAAATTAACCTCATTAAACGGTGAACTCTACACCGTTTTTTAAACAAAATATATGAATGTCAGTTTCTCTTTCACTTGTTTTGCCAGATTTAAAAACAAAACTTAAGAACTGATTCTCTTCTGCCTTACAGTTTTTACACTCCCATTAACTTCCAGGGACTTACTCCTGATTTACATCAGAGAGAGGAAATTCAGATCTACTTAATGTTTTCCCTGTGACTGCTCTAGGTTTTCAAAAAAACCTAATACAGCATTCCATGCACTCATTTAAACAGATACACTCTCCACTCGTGAAAAGAGAATATAAAAGAACATGCATTTAAATAATTATTCATGTTTACAAAGGGGCTCTGTTGCAATCCCTTAATCGCCATCTTCTTCTCTCTCCAAAACCCCAATCTGACAACCAGATTAGGTTCTGAGATCCCTTCTGAACAAAAAGATTTTCCAAAACAGGACTCAATGCCAGGAAATTTAACTATGCAGTCAAATACTAGAGATGGGACAAATCCACTTTCCAGGGAATTTAGCCAAACTGAACATTTGCTATCAAATCTGTTGAATGCTAAATTTATATCAACCCCCCACCTTTGTAGGCACACTGAGTACCAGCACTTTTTTTTCCACAGTGATGTTACCCCAGCTCCTGCCTCTGGTGGCGGCAGGTCCCTGGGCAAGTACTGGCATCTTTTTTTAAAAAAAAAAAAAAGAAAAAAAAGCACTGTTTATACTACTTTGTGGTGGGGGGAAACATTCAATGAATCCAAACGCCTCTGGACTAACTGGAATCATACCTAGCAAACCGCAACTGGGGATTCACCACACCACTAGAAATTACACAGGTTTAATTCATGCACAGTCGTATTTTTCTGAAGTAACAGAGGAAAGACTGGAGGGACATAAAGGAATAGGATCATTACATCTTTGGGCTTTCCTGAGCCCAGTCTGATCTGTTGACAGCACGATGTCCATTTATTGCCACTGTAGCTAGACTTTGCTCAGGCTCCAACACTTTTAAAATCCATGTATCCATTAGTAACCTTCATGTGTGTGAGTGTACAATGAACCCAAATAAACCCTCTTGTAGTACACACAAGCAAGATGTTGGCTTCCAAGGGAGCCATATGAGATAGCTTCAACAGGGCAAACTACAAAAAAAATGGGGCAGACAAAGCCCAAAAATACTGGTGGGTTTTTCTTCCATAAAAACAAACAAGGAGTCTTGTGTCACTTTTAAAGACTAACAAATTTATTTATCTCATGAGCTTTCAGGGGAGAAAATCCCACTTTGTCAGACGCTTGAAGATGGGGAATTTACAGAATGGGAGCAAAATAAATGCAGGGAAGTCATAGGATCCAGTCAGACTGTAACAGCAAATCAAAGCAGTTGTTAGGATTCAAATAATGGAGTACAGCAATTAGCAGGAAGGTGAGTGGTGGGTAAGGTAAGCAAAATTATGTGTTGTAATAGAAAACAAACCCATAATTTTTATTCAGTCCTGCGTTCACAGAGTCAAATTTGCAGATGAATTCCAATTCTGCAGTTTCTCTTTGAAGCTTTGAGCACAGCTATTAACAAATCATCAATGGAGTGAGCAGGGAGATTGAAGTGTTCCCCTATTTGGTTTTTGAATGTTGTGATTTCTTATGTTAGATTTGTGTCCATTTATTCTTTTTGCACTGTTTGAATCCTAACAACAGCTTTGATTTGCTGTTACAATCTGACCAGATCCTATGACTTACACTTCCCTGCATTTATTTTCCTCCCATTCTGTAAGTTCCCCATCTTCAAAGTCTTCAAAGCGTCTGACGAAGTGGGATTTTCTCCCGTGAAAGCTCATGTGATAAATAAATTTGCTAGTCTTTAAAAGTGCCACAGGACTCCTTGTTTATTAAAGCACAGATGATAACCAAGTTCTTAAATTGCAAAGTCTCTGAAATAACCCAGACAGTTTAGGGGCCATCAGTCTTTGTCCAGAAATCCAATCCAGAGAAATCCAGTCCAGAGAAACAAAGACTAAATAGCCCACGTATAGAGTTTGTTCAAATTCTTCCATGAGAATTAGCAGGGTGATTCCAGGCTGGTGCTGGGATGGCAGTTTTGCCACCCAGGGCCGAGGCCGGCCCTGGGCCCAGCTGGGGCCGACCATGTGGGGCAGGCCACGCCGGCCCGGCCCAGAGAGGCCGAACCCCGCGAACTGCCCCACCCCTGGGCCTGCCTGCTCTGCCCCAGGGATGGGGAGGGCCGGCCCAGGGCCAGAAGCCAGGCAAAGCCTCCCACCCTGCTGCCTTTGGCTCACCGCCAAAGGCAGCGGGGGGCAGGGCGAAGCAGGGCCGTTGGGGGGGGGCACGGCATGGGCTCTGCACTGCCCCCAGCTGCGAGCGGGACAGCAGGGGGCCCACATAACTGCGGAGCCTGGGGCAATTGCCCCGTTCGCCCCCCGCCTCCCCCATGGACAGCCCTGTTGCCACCAAAACTTTACCTGACAAGCTTGGACAGATTTGAGGTAAAAAGGATCGGTCCACTAGAGTCCTTTATAGATCCAAGAAGGCTGACCGGTAACCTCTTGACAGCAGGTACCTCCTTTAACAATTAATAGGTGATTGCTTGTGGCTCTGAAGTATTATCTATTATGTCTTGTGCACACCAGTATCTAGTTACATCAGCACAAGGTAAATGGCAATCTACAACCTTTCACTGAGATTTACTACTTTAACTTCAAAGAGAAATAAAAACTATAGTATTATTATATTAAAGTCCCATCTAAATCTTAATATGTTCCTTTTGAACTGTCAATCCACAGAACAGTGATAGACAGGAAAGCAATTTTATCTACATTGTTAACCTCCATCAAGATAGAGTAAACAACATCAAACAACTACCAGCAATACACTTGCATATCAAAGCTCTTGTCTACTTCTAAGGAATAACCCTCATTACCATACCATTTGTATTTTCCTTTAATATGTCTTTAAAGGTCAGAATTAGACCATGCAACTTGCAACATCACTTAGTTTTTTTCTGGTGAAGTGTCACAGCAAATAATAAAAGCTTCCATCGCTCTTAAATCCTGTAGCCTAAAGAACTACGAAAATGTTGACTGTGAAAACTTGAATAGGAGCTCAATATACTACAGCATCAATTCTTGCCCTGTGGGCTTTTCCTCATGATATGCACCATAAAACATTTGTAAGCAGTGTGCACTGGGGTTTGGGAGAGGAGGCTGAATGGAGAGAGGAGGGAAGGGTACAAAAGAATTCAGGTTTCCTAAAAGGGCTAAGACCAAGCTGTCTTAACAATTGCCACTCTCCTTGCATTCCAGTGCAAAATATAGAATCATAGAAACTGGAAGGGACCACAAGAGGTCATTGAGTCCAGTCCCCTACATTCATGGCAGGTGTTTGTCTAACCTGCTAATAAAAACTTCCAATGATGGAGATTCCACAGCCTCCCTAAGCAACTTATTCCAGTGGTTAATCACCCTGACAGTTAGAAATTTTTTCCTAATGTCCAACCTAAACCTCCATTGCTGTAATTTAACCCCTTTGCTTCTTGTCCTATCATCAGCGGTTAAGGAGAATAATTTTTCTCCCTCCTCCTTGTAGCAATCTTTTAGGTACTTGAAAATTATCATCATGTCCCCTCTCAGTATCTCTTTTCCGAACTAAACAAACCCAGCTTTTTTAATCTTCCCTCATAACTCGAGCATTCTAGACCTTTAATCATTTTTATTGCTCGTCCCTGGACTTTCTCCAATTTGTCCACATCTTGCCTGAAAACGAGGTGCCCAGAACTGGACACAATACTCCAGTTTAGGCCTAATCAGCACAGAGAAGAGCGAAAGAATATATGTGATCAATATGGAAGAACATGTGATCAATGGAATGCCCTTGGCCGGCAGATCCCCCAGCAAACAACACACAAGAAGCGGTAGTAAAGATTTTTTGCATAGAAGGTCCTCACCTATATGATCATCTCTCACAGGAGACCCAGTAAGCCCTGTCCTTGACACCTTAGGATTCAATCCACTTTCCTTTTATTTACATATAGCTTCTCTTAAGAGAGCTGCAAAATCGGAACCCTCTGCTCTCCTGTGTGGTCGCCTTCTGGAACTGATGCACTGAGTGAAAGAAAGATTAACCACCTTGTGCAGTATCTGGAGTTCTTCAAGATGGGTGTTCCTGTCGGTGCTCCATCTTGGGATTCTGGCGCATACCCAGTGATCATCGTGGCCGTGTGGGTGCCAAGAGGCTGTCTCATGCCTGCTTTAGCGTCTTTATGGCACACACATGGCTCGATTCCTCCCCTCCCCCCAGTTCCCTCTCCATCCAGGAGCGAGAGGAATGCACTCCAAAGTAGAGGGGGAGGAGGGTGTGTGTGGAGCACCCAGAAGCATACCCATCTCAAAAAACTCCAGTTACCGCACAAGGTGAGTAATCTTTCTTTCCCTTCAAGGAGTGTCCCTGTGACTTCGGAGTTGGTGCTGCTCATAGTGGACAGGACGGAAAGTCCAACTTTTGCATCAGATCACAATGGGTGGTCAATAGCATAAGGTTTGGTGAAAGTGTGGATTGAAGCCCAAGTTGCAGCTCTGCAAATATCTGTGAATGGGATGTTATGTAAGAAGGTGGTTGTAATGGAGACCACTCTCGTGGAGTGTAACGTAACATGGTCTGGTAGGGATGGCCCCGTTAGGGTGTAACAATTGTTGATTATAGGTAGCGTCACCGTTGGATCTTTCAGTTGTGGAAATGAATAGTTTATTAGTTGTTCTGAATACTTTTGTTCTTTCCAGGTAGAAGGCTAGAGTGCATCAGACATCGAGGGTGTGGAAAGCGGCGTCACCCAGAGTCGAATGAGACTTTGGCATGAATACAGGTAAGTGCAGAGTCTGGTTGACATGAAAGGTAGAAGATACCCTGGGAATGAATTTTGGGTGAAATTTGAGCATTACCTTGTCCTTATGGAATATAGTATATGGGAGTGTGGCCATCAGTGCCACCAGCTCACTAACGCATCATGCGGACGTGATAGCAACAAGAAAGGCAACTTTCATGGACATATAGCTGAAAGAACACATCGCAAATGGCTTGAATGGTGGTTTAGTTAGAGTTCTGAGTACCAAATTAAGGTCCCAAATGGGAGTAGGTGGACAGATATTTGGGTAAAGATTTTGTATATCCACCTGAGGAATTAAGCCAGAAATAAGAGGGGAAAGATGTAGACCTTACAATGGCAGAAGAGTTGAGAAATGGCATTTTGGATACAGTAAGTGTTAAGGGAGAAATAAAAAGATGAGATGCTGGGAAGCGAGAGAAACTATCAGTGAGGGAAACAATAATTATGCTCAGTACTTATATAACTCCTCTCACGGTCCAACTTTAATTAATCCCCAGTGCAAATGTGAGGTAAGCAAGGATTATCTTCATTCTACAAAGAATAGAATAAAAATTAAGAAACTCAACCAGGGATACAGAAGGGGTCCATTGGCAGGAATGGAAATTTCTGATTCTCAGACTCTTGCTCAAACCAATAAAACATCCCATCTGCCTCTCAAGTAGGAGGTACAAAACATTAGGAAGAATGCTTACTGCATCTCTTACTGGCGCCAGGGAATTCTAGATTGTACTGAGGATGGCTAAGAACAGAAAAGATCTTAAGTACAGAGAGGTAAAAGTCTTACCTAAGTACAAGCAAGAAGTAGAATTCTAAAATGTCAAACATGATCTGACTCAGGAAGGAAAAGAGGTAGCTCACTACACAATATGTTATTTACAAATAAGATATTTACATCTTCTGAGACCCAAAACATCTGATGGCAAGGAAAGTATATGTTGAAAAACCTGAAAGGTTTTAGAGAAGACCACCAAAAATGATCTGAGGTCTGGAAAAACTGCCTAACGGTGAGAGACCTAAACTCATTTTATTTTTTATTTTAAATTTTAAATTTTATTTAGTTATTTTTTATTTTTAAATTTTAAATTTTATTTAGTTTATCCAAGAAAATATGTGCCTTGAACATGGTCTACCTACATGGGGAAGCAATTTCCAAAAGAAGAGAAAACTTTAATTTAGCATAAAAAAAGAAAGAAAAAAGCCACAATGAGGTCTGACGACTGGGAGCTGGGGCTAGACAAATTTAAAGAACAAATAAATTGTTCCAGTAGTGAATTACGGAACATTGTTACATTTTATCAAGGTATGTGATAGGTTCCCCAACACTTGAAATCTTTAAATTAAGATTGGGCATGTTCCTAAAAAGATATGCTGTAGCTCAGTTATAGGCTTGACATAGCAATAACTGGTGAGCCTCTCTGACCTGTGTTGTACAGGAAATTAAACTAGATGGTCATAATAGTCTCATCTGGTCCTTAAATCTATTAATATATTACTCAAGATTAAAACAACAGGCTTAGTTTAGAAGACGAAGTCCATTACATTTTGGTACATGCACACTTCTTCCTTAACATGATGTATTTCTACACTATGATAGATTGAATTTAAATGCTGTCTGAGAATGCAGTGTTTGGGGAGCTAAACCAGGCAAGTTGTGTGCATAAGCAACAGAAGCATTCTCATCCAATTACACAGTAAATGCTCGTTTCTTAAACTGGATTTATATTTCTAATTGCAAAGTGTGTCGGATGTTCATTTCTTCCCCAGACCATATAAAATGATTATGCAAAATGCTCCCCCACACATGTGAAACAGGATAACTAGTAAGAATTATTAATATCCTCATGACTCTATAGGAGAAACAGTGAACTGACTAGACACAAAGAATTGTCAAAGCACAGAGTAAAACAAGCTGGGGGGGGGGGGGGAACCCAAGACAGAAGAACATCCTTTTAATCTCTGTCCAGTACCATCATTATTACAACTGTGGGTAAATAATTTTCAGACAAAGTATAATTTTTACGTTGATAGTATCTCTTTACAATCCCACTTATAATCAAAACAAAATGAGACATCCTGACCAAGAGCAGCCAATGAGGTAAATCTGACAACAATTTGCACTTCAACTTGCAGAGAGTCTAGAAGTGAGAAAGAAAAATGATGAAAGATTTAGAAAATATGGCTGATGCGAAGACTAAACATACTGGGCACATTTAGTCCTGAGAAAAGAAGACTGACCTGGGACCTGATGACAGTCTTATAAAGAGGACAGTGGCCATTTGTTCTCCAAGTCCACTGAAGGTAGGAAAAGTCATAATCAAGGAGATTTAGGAAACACTTTCTAATGACAAGGATAATTAAGCACTGAAACAGGTTACCTAGGGAGTCTATGAAATCTACATTTTTGTTGGTTTCTAAGAACAGGTTGAATACCGGTCATGGATGGTCTTCTTATGTTTGGCTCTGCCTCAGCCCTACCTTTCTAGGATTCTACAGCATTCTCAATATGAAAATTTCAAAGTGTTTTACAAACATTAATTCATTAAACCTCAGAGCCCTCTCTGTTCTATAGATTAGGAAATTAAGATAAAATGGCTAACTGATTTGCCCAAGATCATACAGAAAGTTAGTGGCAGGGCCAGAAAAAGAATCCAGATTCCTCCACCCCCCGTCCCGTGCTTTTAACCAGGAGATCATGCAGCCTTTCTAAAGATCTTCAAAAGATCATACTGCACCTTAGACTGCTGTTGTTTTTACACTGCAAATCAAAATTAAATGAGCAGGTATCTCAGCTCTCTAGACTCATATTACCCATCTGCAAGCTCTATCTATTTTTCTACTTTACCAACCAAACAAGAGCAATAGGACAGTGAGTGCCTGTAAATCTGCTGCAAGTTTAAAACACTGAGAAGAAACTTGCTTATATAATGCAGTCAGCCATCCATCTCACTCCCACATGAGTCTCAGACCCTACATGAATTATTATACCTATCCTGAACTTCCTCGGATTCTTACTATAAGTTAAGTGATTGTCTTTAACCATTTCTTCATGAAAACTGGAGAACTGTATAGGGTTTTAAGATGCACCCTGTCAACACAATCCAAACATCAGAGTCTTGTAAATTTTAAAAACTAGAGGTGATAACTGAACATCTATTCCACTTTTCTGTCTATGTAGCAACCTTAATGCTCTGCACTGTAACTTTTGCAACATCAAGTCCCCAAGCCAACAAAACCATTTAGCACATACATCATTTCAAACATATCAGGTCCCACCAAAGTCAATAGAATCACTGATATGCTAGAAGTTAAGCACCAGTTTACACTCTTTACTGGGCTATGGCTTAAAGCTAGAGGCCAGCCAGACTAGCCAGAGCCAGACATAGTATAATAGGTGCAGGAGAAAGCTTTACCACTCAGCTAGCTCATGTCTTTTTGATCATGGCCGGCAGCTCTCCCTTCTGTTAATCTTGAGTCTCTAACAGCTCTGCCAGTGCACTTCAGCCTGGAGTCGCACCTGAGCAAAGACTGACAATTGGGTTCCACTGGGGGATGAGTATTGGGTTTTGTTTTTTAATGGCAGAGAATGGTGATTAAGGGCAAATTTACTCCAAGCTGATTTCACTTTTAATACCAGGAAGAACTGAATCTGGAGCCTCCCAGGGTACATCCAAACTGGAATAAAAGACCTGCAGCATGGCCCCAGCTGGCCCCACTCAGCTGACTCAGGCTCCCAGGATTCAGGATGTAAGGCTAAAAATTGCTGTGCAGACATCTGAGTTCAGGCTGGAGCCCAGGCTCTGGGATCCTCCCCCATTATTGGGTCCCAGCCCAGAAATCTACACATCAATTTTACAGCCCCATAGCCTCAGCCCCACAAGCCCGAATCAGCTGACTTGGGCCAGTCTCAGGTGTTTAATTGCTCTAAACTTTCCTCAAGAGTGAAAAACTAGTGCAATAACCCATCCATTTTTACTCTGGTTATATCAGTGGAGGAGTTCTAGGCTCAGACAAGGAAACAACATTAAAATAGGAGGCCTGCTGGCACAGTCACTCTCTTCTCCACTTATCTATTTCTCTCAGTCCCTTTCTCCTCCCTTTTCAGCAAAAAGGAACTTTTAGGAAATATGTAGCCTGTACTGTCATACCATGCCCTAACATTTCAAGTCCAACACAAAAATAGCTGTGTAATTGCACAGAGCTTGTAAGAAATAACACTGACGTTACTGAACAACTGCAGTTTACTCTGTATTCTGACCAAATCCAATACAGATTTTCTTCTAAAATTCCCAGCAGTGGCAGCTCTCTATTTCTGCTACAATATTAGCTCTCAGAGAGCAGGGGCTATGACTAGAGTCCTAGTTTTGCCTTGTTATTAGAGATGTACCTGCCTTCTCTTCCAGAGAAACAGAAAACGCCAGAATCAGGCAACTGAGTTTTAGTCTGAATTCAGATATTGAAATGGAGAGAACACAAGAAACATTAGAAAATCCACTATCTGTACCTCGTAGAAAGTGGAGGACATTTACTAACTAAGAACAAGTCCCACATGACTTCAGTGAGAATGTTAAGTTTAACAACAGCTAATATAACTGAAGGGGAAGGAAGAGATAGACAGCATCGGATTAAAATAAAATACCTCAAAACTGGGGATGCATGGAACAGGCTAAGAAGATAAAAAGTTCCTTAATGTATCAACCTCATCACAGAATTTATTAAACCATTCTTCTATACTTCTCCCAGAATTGGTCCAGAATGCTTTTTTTCTACTTGATATCACTTATCCACTCAGATCTTTCTCTCTCTCACATACACACACAAACACACACACACCCCCTACCAACCTACCTACCAACCCACTTTAAAAAACACTTCTAGCATTCTAAAGCCAAAACTAGCCAGTTCCCTAAAATACAACTATAGTGGAGCAAAACCAAATCAAATGCTGTGATCACCAAGACTTTTCACAACAGCAGACATCTCCAAAGTGAAAACTCCTCTCCCTTTGCAAAACTATTCCCTAACCATCCCTTTCAGCTCCCTCCTCAAAACTAGCTTCCACCATTTCAACTACATCTTGAAGCCTAGTCTATATGTAAAACTGTCAACACAGCAGTGGCGTTCAGGGGCGTAAAAAAAATCACACTTCTCAGCACCGTAGCTATGCCAATCTAACCCTAGTGTAGATGCAGGTAGGCCACTGGCCCTAGTTACCATGTGACCTAACAACCATACATTAACAACCATAATTTGGGAATGGTACCTGCTACCATCATAGAAAAACCCCTTCCATCACACTAGACTGTGCCTACAATACAGGGTTATGCCAGTATAGTTACAGTACAATGGCTATACCACTATAGTCCCCCTACTGTAGACATGGCCTATGTAACTGGAGCAAAAGAGGAGAAAACAGAACCCTCAAAATGAGATATGATTCCTAAGTAACCTGTGATCTTCACTTTGTCCTCTGGGGCAAGGATTGTTTCTTCACTAGTTTTTGCAGGGCAGCCAGGGCATTTCTGGATGCTCGACAAATAAGTCACAAAACCAGAATGCAGATGATTTTGTTGCTCGACCAGAAAGATAAGTTTGGATTTTTCCTGGGGCTACAGTTTCTCTATTACAGATTAAAGTATTCTGAAATTCCAGTGCCATTGATCTTATGGTAGAAACAGTACGGCCCTGTCTTCCTTGACACAATCCACTTTATAGGAAAGAGTTAAATTAAGCACCTGGTCTGAATGATAGCTACTATGGTAATGGGATTACTACAGGCAAACCTTGCTGTCCTGTAAATAAGAGTCTAGTTAAAGTTATGTTATCTTTCTTATACTCTCTATCTTCCCCTCCTACATAAGGTCCTTTCTTACCCCTCCTCCCTGCTTGTTTAGGACTGTGAAGTAATTTCTGTTGTAGAAAATAAGGAGTTTGAAGGTAATGCAGCTGCGCAATATATGCAAAACCTATAAACAGTAAACAGGAGCGGGGATAATTATATGCACCATATAATATTCAATATTCATTGTATAGGTGTTAATGTCAGTCATGTATGTATTTCTATACTGTTTTGGATAAAAGGATTGAAATGCCCCCTCCTCCTTGCTCACTCAAGATGTCAAGGTGGAATGAGCAGGTAATAAAGGGTAATGTTCGAGGCAATCCACCTCTGGGACAACCTGTTTTGTTCTTCTAACACCCTTAGCCTGAGATTTGCAAAGGAGCTTATTATTCATTATTATTATAATAATGTCCACAATATGCTAGGAGCTGTCCACTAACTCCCCCACACAAACCATCATCACTGTGGTGTATTTATTATCATAAACAAAGGGCGTTAGATGCCCAAAGCCCATTTAATTTCAAAGGGCACTGGGGCTATGTCTACACTTGTTAATTTAGGTTGAGTTAGCTAAGTCGACTTAACAAAGTCGACTTAAAGTTGACTTTAAGTCGACTTAGCATGTCCACACCTAAATTTTAAATCAACTTAGGGGGGACCCTACAAAGTCAACCTAGAGCGTCCACACTGGACACCTAGGTCGACTTCTAGGGGCTAGGTGGACCTGGGACAGGTCCACGGTGGAAGGGGGGGCACCCCTTGCCAAGTGCCAGGGGGCTCAGCCTTTGCCCATTGTACCTGGGTACAATGGGGCAAAGGGGGACAGGGACCCTGGCAGGGCAAAGGGGCAGGGTGGGCAGGGCTCTGCCCTGCAGGGAGGCATGCCAGGCTCTCCCTGTGCCAGCCCCCTGGCAGGGAGGGCAGTGGGGAAGTCCTGGAGAGCCCTAAGTCGACTTAGAGTCGACTTAGGGCTACTCCACGTCTACACTGGCTTAAGTCGACTTTAGAAAGTCAACTTAAGCCAAAAGTCGACTTAAAACGAGGTTTTAGAAAATCGACTTAACTTTTCCTTAAGTCGACTTAATTTACAAGTGTAGATGCACCCTGGGTGTGTAACTCCCTTTAACTCTTTTCAAAATCGCATCTTAAAACTGCTAGTTTTCATTGTGATGTTTTCCCATGGATTTGCAGAGCTCCTTAAAGATTTCTCAAACATTTAATTAAAATGTTTTAGAACTATTTTTTAAAAATCAGAATAGGAGAGGAATGCCACAAGGAATTCCCATATTAGGTACACTAGTTGGCTCTACAGAAAAGATAATATGATTCATACAAATAATGAAGAGTTTCACCACAACAACATCCAGGTTGATGCTCTATCGGACATTTTTAGGATTAAAATTTTAATTTTATTTGGCCAAATTCATTTTCAACAGTACCAAGGGACGAAGATTAAAGAATATAAAGCCTGATTCTACTCAAATTTTATGGGTCTTTCCTTATATCTTAGACTCTTTCCCCAAACAAGAAAATATGTGCCTGTTTCTTACATCTGGCATATTCCAAAGAGAGCCTCGGAAAATTCACACAGTAGTGGACAGAAAGCAGGACTGTCCTTAGGGAGAGGAGAGCAGCGTGACCACTCCGAGCCAGGTGGTTCCGCGGGCCCCACACTGCCCCACTACTAGCAGGGCAACATGGGGCCCACACCACTGCTCCCATACTGCTAAGCTGCCCACTCCCCCGGTCCCGCTGCCTTCAGCAGCAAGCGGAAGGCAAGAGGTGTGGGAGTGCAGAACCCAGCCTCTGGGCCGGGCCAGCCAGCCCCCCCAGCATGGGGGATGCCCAGGGGCCCCCACAGGCTGACTGGCCCTGGGCCCTACCCCCCACAGGGACAGCCCTGGATTGAGGAATGGATTGTTGCATTTTATTGGAGCATGTCTGGGGTTTACAGTGTGTCATATTTAGTTGTGTGTTGAGGGGTACTTGATTATGGGTTTTGTTTATTAATACCTGGGAACACAATCATTTGAACTGGATCCTTGAATAAAATAATTCCTCACATTATTTTAATTTCAAACTTGAGATTTATTTTTAAAGAACTGTAACCAATCATCAAATACAAATAAAAAGACTGACTTTAAAAATATTTGTATTAAAAATCCATGCATACAGGCACTCACTACCATAATTTGTAAACCTCCCACATATTTAAAAATAGACTCTTGCTCTGCCATCCGAGACTGTAGGAGAAAGAGCTTGATTAGTGTAAAAGCTTCAGTTGTATTCATCTTTGTGTTTGAGTAGATGTGTTATGTCTCTCAGAAAATCCTTTGGCACTCACTAAGGCCTTGTCTACACTACTAAGATAAGTTGACCTATGGTAAGTCGACTTACAGTCACCACACTAATGTCTGTGGTGGTTCATTTACATACTACCTTCCCTGGGACTGTGATGTGCGTCCTCACCAGGAGCACTTCCATCCTCCTAGGAGGGGCAGTGTGGAAAGCTGAAAGCCCCCTGCCAGGAGCCAAGCTACCCCACAGGCTCCTCCTGGGCAGCTTCCCCTCCTTCCCCACTGGGAGCAGGATCCAGCCACGCAGGCATCTCCCCCCAGCTCCCAGCTGAAAGTGGCATTCAGCCTCCCAGCTCTCCAGGGAAGCGGAGGCAGCTGGGCTCTATCTGCCCAGCTCTTTTGCCAATGTTATGGCTCAAATGGAACCATGAAATTGAGAAGAGTGGGAGCCAGTGGCTGATGTAAGGAAGGTAGTGTCTACACAGACACTGCATCACCCTAACTACACTGACGTAAGCCTCTCACTGGGGTGGTTTTATTATGTCAGCAGAGAAGGGGAGTTTTATCATGGGAGGAGCATGTCAGTGTGTGCACCTTCACTGTTTTCTCAACAAAAGCTGATTCTTCTAGCCGACAAAACACTAGCGTAGACCAGGTCTCTGTCAACTCAGTCAGAAGGCTCCCGGCTGACAGGAGGGATATATCTCCACACCATCCCCCATCTAAGCAGGGTTGGAAATTCTACCTCTGAGAGATTCTTAAAGCCCAGCTCAGGCCGTGGGAGACCATGGCCCAGACAGAAAACCAGAGTGTGTTTTATTTAACAAGATATTACACTGTTGCAAAACTCAACTTAAGTCACAATATGTGTCCCACACATAAACTTCAAGTTCTGCTAACTTTGTCCTCTCTGATCAGACGGTGCAAAAACAGTGATGTAAATAAAACCTACTCAGATATCTGAAACACATAGGGGAGGTTTGAACAGAGTAGATATTTCTCCCAAGCTCTTTTAATCATAGAATCATTAATCACAGAAGATTAGGGATGGAGGGGACTTCAGGAAGTCATCTAGTCCAACCCCTACTCAAAGATTTTCTCTCCATTCACCTCAGACAAAAAAGAAAGAAGACAAGGAAAAAATTTTAAAAAGTTGCTCTTCCCAGTGTTGCTCCAAACAACCCAGAAACCTGGCCCCACACCTCTCCTCACAGAAAGGAAGGTATACCTTGCTTTATTTATTTTCAGCTGAGTGACATCACCGCACTTTCTGAGGGAGAAGAGAAATTAATTTGATTGCTTTGCTTTACTATGGATAAAAAAGGAAAAATGTAAAAGGTAACTGATGTTAGCACAGACAGACAGACACTTTAATTCTGGGGTCACACTACTGACAATGTCTGTTATTGCTAAAGGGAATGGTTACTACTTCTACTTGCCCACATAAGTAGGATGTAAGGAGAAAATGAAACATTTTACCTCCACTGAATTCCAAATTTGAAATTGTAAGATTTTCAGGGAAAGAGAGTATTTTTATTACATCCAACATTGTATTTTAATCGTAACTTATGATAACTTAGTCAAACTCTAAATCAAATATACTCCTAACAAGAGGGACAGAAAAGTAGATCCTATGTTTAAATGCAGATCAATGTATCGAATTTTTTTTTAAACCACCATTTAACTACTCAGGCCTGGTCTACTCTGTGCAGCTCCGTTGAAATAAGGTAATCAAGTTACGTTATGTAAGTAACACAACTGATGTCAAGGAGCCCTGCGGCACTTTTAAAGACTAACAAATTTATTTATTAGATGAGCTTTCATGGGAGAAAATCCCACTTCGTCAGATGTTTTAAAGATGGAGAACTTACAGAGTAGGGGGAAACTAAATGGAGGGAAATGTATGACACAGGATCAGGTCAGGCTGCAACAGCAAATCAAAACAATGTTAGGATTCAGGTACTGGGGTACAGCATATAAAGGGAGGAGCTCAAATCACCTGTTGTAATGAGAAAAAAATCTGTAGTCCCTGTTTAAACCTGAGGCAAAGAAGTTGAATTTACATATAAATTCCAATTCTGCAGTTCCTCTTGAAGCTGCGATTTGTTATTCATTTGTCTGAGCACAGCTATTAGCAGGTCATCAATGGAGTGAGCAGGGAGATTGAAGTGTTCCCCTATTGGTTTTTGAATGTTGTTATTTCTGATGTCAGAGTTGTATCCATTTATTCTTTTGTGTAGAGACTGTCCTGTTAGTCCAATATATAAGGCAGGGGGACATTTCCAGCACATGATAGCATAAATCACATTGGTTGATGAGTAGGTAAATGAGCCCTTGATGGAGTAACCCGAGGCTACTACACGGGGTAGCGCAGAATGGAGAGAAGAGCGACCCTTGGGCTCTGTCTACACTGGTAAATTAAGTCAACTTAAGCTTGCTTAAGTCGACTTAATTCACCCTGCGTCTACACTACAGTTTCCTTAAGTCGACTTAAGCAAGCTGCTTAAGTCGACTTAAGGAAAATAAAGTCGACTTAAGGAAAATAAAGTCGACTTTATAAAACCACCTTCCTAGTAGACCTAAGGCTTAAGTCGACTCCCTAGAGTCGACTTAAGCCAGTGTAGACGTGGGGTAGTCCTAAGTCAACTTAGGGCTACCCCAGGGCTACACCAATGCCCTCCCTGCTGGGGGGGCATAGGAGGACCTAGCATGCCCCCCCACCTGGCAGGGCAGAGCCCTGCCCACCCTGTCCCCCTTTGCCCCATTGTACCTACGTACAATGGGGCAAAGGCTGAGCCCCCTGGCATTGGGCAAGGGGTGCCCACCCTGCCCCTGTGGACCTCCCCTAGGTCCCTCTAAGCCCCTAGAAGTCAACCTAGGCGTCCAGTGTGGACGCTCTAGGTCGACTTTTGCAGTTCCCCTTTAAGTCGACTTTATTTTTAAGTGTAGACACACTAAGTCAACTTAACTAAGTCGACTTTAAGTCGACTTAGTTAAACTGACTTAGTTAAAGTCGACTTAAATTACCAAGTGTAGACATAGCCTTGGTAATGGAAAGTCAGGTTAGGGACTACTTAAAGAAATTGGATGTGCACAAGTCCATGGGGCCAGATGAACTGCATCCGAGGGTGCTGACGGAGTTGGCTGAAGTGATTGCGGAGCCGCTGGCCATTATCTTTGAGAACTTGTGGCGAACGGGGAGGTCCCGGAGGATTGGAAAAAGGCAGATATAGTACCTCTCTTCAAGAAAGGGAAAAAGGAGGATCTGGGGAACTACAGACCAGTCAGCCTCACCTCAATCCCTGAGAAAATCATGGAGCAGGTCCTCCAAGAATCCATCCTGAAACACTTGGAGGAAAATAGAGTGATCAGGAACTGTCAACATGGATTCACCAAGGGCACTTCATGCCTGACCAACCTGATTTCCTTCTATGATGAGATGATTGGATTTGTGGATGCGGGAAGAGCCATCGACGTGGTATACCTCGACTTTAGCAAGGCTTTTGATACAGTTACCCATAGCATTCTCGTCGGCAACTTAAGGAAGTATGGGTTGGACGAGTGGACTATAAGGTGGATAGAAAACTAGCTAGATCAACGGGCTCAGTGGGTAGGAATCAATGGCTTGATATCTAGTTGGCAACCTGTAACAAGTGGAGTGCCCCAGGGGTTGGTCCTGGGGCCGGTTCTGTTCAACATCTTCATTAATGATCTTGATGATGGGATAGACTGCATACTTAGTAAGTTTGCAGATGACACCAAGATGGGGGGAATGGTAGATACTCTGGAGGGCAGGGACAGGATCCAGGGAGACTTGGACAAATTGGAACACTGGGTTCAAAGAAACCTCATGAGGTTCAACAAAGACAAGTGCAAAGTCCTGCACGTAGGACGAAAAAATCCCATGCACTGCTACAGGCTGGGGACCGATCAGCTAAGTAGCAGCGCTGTAGAAAAGGACCTGGGGGTTATGGTAGACGGGAAGATGAATATGAGCCAACAGTGTGCCCTTGTTGCCAAAAAGGCTAATGGCATATCAGGCTGCATCAGTAGGAGCGTTGCCAGCAGATCGAGGGATGTGATAATTCCCCTGTATTCGGCACTGGTCAGGCTGCATCTGGAATACTGTGTCCAGTTTTGGACTTCCCAACTAGAGAAAGGATGTGGACAAATTAGAAAGAGTCCAGCGTAGGGCAATAAAAATGATTAGGGGGCTGGGGTACATGACTTATGAGGAGAGACTGAAGGAACTAGGCTTATTTAGTCTACAGAAGAAAAGACTGAGGGGAGATTTGATAGCAACCTTCAACTACTTGAAGGGGTGCTCCAAAGAGGAGGGAGCTAGGCTGTTCTTGATGGTAACAGAGGACCGAACAAGGAGCAATGGTTTCAAGTTGCAAATGGGGAGGTTGAGATTGGATATTAGGAAAAACTTTCTCACTAAGAGGGTGGTGAAGCATTGGAATGGGCTACCTAGGGAGGTGGTAGAATCTCCATCTTTGGAGATATTTAAGGCCCGGTTAGACAAAATCCTGGCTGGGGTGATTTAGTGGGAGTGGTCCTGCTTTTTAGCAGGGGATTCGACTAGATGACCTCGTAAGGTCCCTTCCATCCCTATTATTCTATGATTCTATGAGTAACTGGCTTCATCAGGTCCTGTGATGGTGTCTTTTGTGTAGATATGTGGGCTAATTTGGCAAAGTGGTCTGTTGCAGGGATATGTTCCTGCTTTAAAGTTTCTGTTGTTTAGTCTGTAGTTGCTGGTGAGTGTTTGTTTAAGGTTGGGGGGGCTGTCTGTAAGCGAGGAGAGGCCTGCCTCCCATGGCTTGAGAGAGTGAGGGATTGTCATGTCGAATAGATTGCAGATCCTTGATGATGTGCTGTAGAGGTCTGACTGGGGGTTGTAGGTGATGACCAATGGCGTTCTGTTGTTTTCTTTCTTGGGCTTCTCCTGTAGTCGTTGACTTTTGGGTACCCATCTGGCTCTGTCATTATATTTCTGCACTTCTGTGGGTGGGTATTATAGTTTTAAGAATCCTTGATAGAGATCCTGAAAGTGTCTGTCTCTATCTGAAGGATCAGAGAAAATGTGGTTATATCTTAGGGCTTGACTGTAGACAATGGATCGTGTGGTATATCTTGGATGAAAGCTGAAGGGATGTAGGTAACTATAGCGATCAGTAGATTTTCAGAATAAAGTGGTGTTTATATGTCAATCTCTATTTTGCACTGCAGTGTACAGAAAGTGGATCTCCTGTGTGGAATGTTCTAGGCTAAGTTTGACTGTGGAGTGGAAATAGTTGAAATCTCTGTGGTAATCTTCAAGGGCATCCTTACCATGGGTCCAGATGATGAAGATGTCATCAATGTAGCATAAGTAAAGTAGAAATGGTTTGGGATGAGACACGAGGAAGATTTGTTCTAAGTCGGCCACAAAAATGTTGGTATGTTGTGGGGGCATGCGGGTACAAACAGGACAGTCTCGATGCAAAAGAATAAATGGATACAAATATGACACCAGAAATTACAACATTCAAAAACCCATAGGGGAACACTTCAATCTCCCTGCTCACTCCATTGATGATCTGCAAATAGCTGTACTCAAACAAATGAATAACAAATCGCAGAAAGAAACTGCAGAATTGGAATTTATATGTAAATTCAACTCTGTTGCCTCAGGGTTAAACAGAGACTGTGAATTTTTTCTCATTACAACAGGTGATTTGACCTCACCTCCCTCTATATGCTGTTCCCCAGTATTTGAATCCCAATATTTATTTTGATTTGCTGTTACAGCCTGACCTGATCCTGTGTCATACATTTCCCTCCATTTAATTTCCTCCCACTTTGTAAATTCCCTATCTTTAAAGCATCTGATGAAGTAGGATTTTCTCCCACGAAAGCTCATGCGATAAATAAATTCTTTAGTCTTTAAAAGCGCTGCAGGGCACCTTATTCATTTTGCTGACCTAGATTAACATGGCTACTCCTTTGGAACTGATGTTAACAAACCTTGCATCAATAATCCTGTCAATGTAGTGCAGTGAAGACAGCATGAATGCAACTTATATAGCTTATGATTCTTGTTCCCACAATGCTGACGGATCTGCCCAGTGCATATATGCCCACAGTCATACTCCATTTTATTTCTGCTTACATTTGAAGTCTATGATAAGTAAGATGAAAAGTGTCATAGTTGAGAAATGTAATATTTATACAATCAGCAGGGGAAAAATTAGGCTTACTGAGAAATTTCTCTATTTTCCAAGACATTTCCAGGATCAGTAGCCATCCTGTTTTAAGACAGATATTAAAAACAATAAAGTTCAACAAAAGAACTCAGAAGAAAGAAAGAAAGAAAGAAAGAAAGAAAGAAAGAAAGAAAGAAAGAAAGAAAGAAAGAA
>ML685767.1:336081-360661 GCA_007922175.1 Pelusios castaneus
GAAAGAAAGAAAGAAAGAAAGAAAGAAAGAAAGAAAGAAAGAAAGAACACAGCGATAGTGCTGCTCATACTGTGAGTGAAATTCAACATACCCAACTCTATGTAGCAGGGTGCCTGCCCCTCACTGGTCAAGAAAGGGTTAAGACCACCCTTGGGGAGGCTGCCCAAAAGGTACCCAATAGGAAGGGGCTGAGTGGCAGCCAGTCATGTCCAGAAAGCCAGTATAAAAAGGGAGCTGCAGAGCAAAGCAAGTGGAATGTCTCAGGAGCTCAGAGAAGGAGGACTGTCAGCACCCTGGACAGAGCAGTGGCTGGCTGCTGGGACTCAGCAGACCAGATCGCTCTGAAGCAAGGGCGGAGGAGGTGCTGTGGCTGTGGGAAAGTGGCCAGGGAAATCCATGGAAATCCAAATTCACTCATGTAACTGCCTGCAACTGTCAGGAATGGGTGAACAGGAGCGTGAAGAATACAAAGCCCAATCCTGTACACAGCAGCTCATGAAGTAAGCCTGCATTTTATGGTTGCCAGTTATTATTAACTTCTATGAACTGGAAGGGAATGTTGTGCAGTTGGTTAGTATAGTAAGATGGGCTGAGACTCTTTATCAGAGGTCTGCTAGAATGTTTTTCTTCTTTTGTGGTATGAAATCACTGCTGATCTGCAGAAATTCCCATCAAACAATTAACTGCAGTCAGACTGTGGGTGGTGGAAAGAGTGATTTCTCTCTGAGACTGGGAAGTTCATATCACTGAGATAGAAAAAAACCAAAACAATTAAGAAAAAAGTAATAGAATTGCAGATCTTTTACCACATAGCTGCAATCTGATAGACAAACTTTTTTACTGTTTCCTAGACACCTTACAATAAGAAAATTAGTATTTGGGGATGGGAAAGACAGTGTTTAAAAGTGCCCCTCAACAGCATAGGTAGGACCAGACTTCCAAAGCCATGCAGGCACCTACAGATGCTGATAGGAGTTTAGTGGGGTTTTCAAAAGCTGCAACCTGCTTGGGCACTTCTGAAAAATTACACTAAGACCTGTATGCTAAAGTACCTAAATTCCGCTGAAAATCTGGCCTGTTATGACCACTGGCCAACAGTCTCCAACAAGATTTAATAATACATTTAACTTTTCCCAAAAACATTTCCCACAAAAAACAAGATATCATAACACATCATAGAATCATAGAAACTGGAAGGAACCATGAGAGGTCATCGAGTCCAGTCCCCTGCACTCATGGCAGGACCAAGTACCCTCTTAAACTATCCTTGACAGGTGTTTGTCTAACCTGCTCTTAAAAACTTCCAATGATGGAGATTCCACAATCTCCCTAGGCAACTTATTCCAGTGGTTAATCACCCTGACAGTTGGGAATGTTTTCCTAATATCCAACCTAAACCTCCCTTGCCATACTTTAAGCCCATTGTTTCTCGTCCTATCATCGGGGGTTAAGGAGAATAATTTTTCTTCCTCCTCCTTGTAACAACCTTTCAGGTATTTGAAAACTGATATCATGTGCCCTCTCAGTCTCCTCTTTTCCAGACTAAACAAACCCGGCTCTTTCAATCTTCCCTCGTAAAGTCAAGTGTTCCAGACCTTTAATCATTCATGTTGCTTTTCCCTGGATTTTCTCCAATTCCTCCACATCTTACCTGAAATTAGGTGTCCAGAACTGGACACAATACTCCAGTTGAGGCCTAATCAGGGTGGAGTAGACCGGAAGAATTACTTCTCATGTCTTACTTACAATACTCCTGTTAATACATCCCAGAATGGTGTTTGGTTTTGTTGCAATAGTGTTACACTGTTGACTCAGATTTAGCTTTTGGTCCACCATGACACCCAGATCCCTTTCCACAGTACTCCTACCTAGGCAGTCATTTCCCATTCTGTATGTGTACAATGGATTTTTCTTTCCTAAGTGGAGTACTTTGCATTTGTTTTTATTGAATTTCATCCTATTTACCATTTCACCAGTTTGTCCAAGTCATTTTGAATTGAGATCCTCTCCTCCAAAGCACTTGCAACCCCTCCCAGCTTGATATCATCTGCAAACTTTATAAGTGTGCTCTCTATGCCATCATCTAAATCATTGATGAAAATATTGAACAGAACCAGACCCAGATCCCTGAAGTACTCCACTCATTATGCTCTTCCAGCATGACTGTGAACCATTGATTACTACTCTCTGGGAGCAGTTATCCAACCAGTTTTGCACCCATTTTATAGTAGGTCCATCTGGATTGTACTTCCCTAGTTTGTTAATGAGAAGGTGATACAAGACTGTATAAAAGGCTTACTAAAGTCTAGATCATCGTGTGACAACAAAATACTTGGTAGTTCAAGTGTTTGGTATTGGGTTTTGTTTTGTTTTAAAAAGAGGGGGAGGAGGGAATCCTAAATGGTGGTTACCTGAAATGACAACATCACATGTCTGAAAAGTAATATTTTTACTAGCTGTTAGAACTAGGAGGGAATAGTGACTGGATCAATAAGGGCAGTGAGTTCCACTAATTAGTAGCAAACCCAGCAGAAGCGCAGTCACTTACTGTTCCAAACCCTTACAAAGGATGAGGGGCTCAGATCACAGATACATTAGAAGCCTAGAAGAAAAGGTCTCAAAGATGGAAGCTACTACATTTTAGAATTGGTTAGTTAACAGGCTCTAGGTTAATAAAAGGACAAGTCTCACATCCCAGGCACATTCTGGAACAGGCTTCACCAGCTCAGTGTCAGGTCTGACAGAGCCTTTAAAGCAGGGCTCGACAAATCCTGGGCAGCAGATTTGTTGAGCACTCTTTTAAAGGCAAAAGAACGCTTTGATACTCTAGTGCAGGGGTCCTCAAACTACGGCCCGGGGGCCGGATACAGCCCGCCAAGGTCATTTACCCGGCCCCCGCCCCTGCTGCGGCCGCGGGCAGCGCTGCGTCCAGTTCCCCCAGGGTGGAACAGGCAGGCTCAGGGCCGGAGCATGTGTGCGTGCATGCCTGCCTGCCCCATGCGGCCAGGGCAGCGGGGTGGCCGCAGCCGGGGCAGGCTCCCAGGCTCTCACCCACCGGCTGCCTCGACTTCCCGGCCCAGAGCTGACCCGACAGCCTCGGCCTCCCAGCACAGGGCCAGGATTGGTCTCCGTTGCTGGGGTCTGCTCTGCCCTCCCGGGACCGTGTTCGGGTCCCCGCCAGTGTTCCCTCTAAGCTGCGTGGCCGCGCAGCGGCCGTCGCAACCCCCGCGCAGCACTGAGGGACCCCCGCGCAGGCCGGCAGCCCCCACCAGACACCTGGGGCTGCGGCTTTGCCGTGGCAGACCCGACCTGAGCCCGGCCTCTGGGTTGGCCCTCCCCGCCCCCAAGGCGGAGCAGGCAGGCTCAGGGCTGGGGCCAGAGGCGTCGTTGTCGTCGGGCTGCCAGGGCGCCAGCCCCGGGTAGAAAATCCTGAGCCCCGAATCTATTTTCCCCAACAGGCACATGTGCACCCAGGCGGAACGCTGCGTTCCGCCCAGGGGCCCCAGCAAAGCCGCAGACTGCTGCTGCGGCCAGGCTGGGGAGATTCAAATCTCCCGCCCTGAGCATGCTCAGACAGCGCGTGCTCAGGGTGGGAGTGGCCTGGCCCAGAAGCAGCTCTGTCGGCCATCCCTGCAGCTCCGAGCCTCTGGCCAGGTAAGGGTGCTGGGAAGGGGCTGGAGGGAGACCTGGAGAGGGGTGGAGGGGACAAGGAGACTGGCTGGGTTAGAGGCCTGGAGAGGGGTGGAGGGGACAAGGAGACTGGCTGGGTTAGAGGCCTGGAGAGGGGTGGAAGGGACATGGGGACAAGGAGACTGGTGGGGGCTGGGGAGGGGTGGAGGGGATTATGGATGGCTGGAGGGGGACTAGGTGGGGGGCTGGAGAGGGATGGAGGAGGTTGGGGGATAAGTGGGGGTTAGGGACAGAGGGGCCTGGGGAGGTGTGGAGGGAGTTTGGGGGCTGAAGGGGGGTGGAGTGAAGATGGGGGAAGCTGGGGAGTTAGGAGGGCTGGAGTGGGGGTTTGGGGGCAGGGGTGGGCTGGGGGCCACAGCCCTGGATCTTTTTGCTATCCAGCAACGCCCCTGGCTGGGGCATGTGCGTGTGCCTGCTTGCCTGCCCGATGCGGCCGGGGCAGCCAGGATCAGTCTCCGGTGCCGGGGTCTGCTCTGCCCTCCCAGGGCCGTGTTCAGGTCCCCGCCACCAGCGGCCTCGACGTCTTTCTTTTTTTTTTCTTCTTTCTTTTCTCGGCTTCTTTCTTTCCTCCTTTCTCTTCTTTGCCTTCCTTTCTCTTCTTTGCCTTCCTTTCTCTTTCCTCCTTTCTCTTCTTTGCCTTCCTTTTTCTTTCCTCCTTTCTCTTCTTTGCCTTCCTTTTTCTTTCTCTTCCTTCTTTCCTTCTCTCCGCCTTTCTTTTCCTACCTTCTCTCTTTTCTTCCTTTCTCTTTTTTCTTTTTCTCTTCTTTGTCTTCCTCTTCCTTTCCTTCCTTCCTCTTTTTTCCTTTTTCTCCTCTTTGTCTTCCTCTTCCTTCCTTCCTTCCTGCTCTTTCTTTCTTTGCTTCCTTTCCTTCCTTTCTTTTTTTCTTTTTCTCTTCTTTGTCTTCCTCTTCCTTCCTTCCTTTCTCTTTTTTCTTTTTCTCTTCTTTGTCTTCCTCTTCCTTCCTTCCTTCCTGCTCTTTCTTTCTTTGCTTCCTTCCTTTCTTTCTCTTACTTTTTTCTTTTTCTCCTCCTTCCTTCTCTGTTTTCTTTCTCTTCCTTCTTTTTTAAAAAGCTTTTTAAAAATTAATTTTAAATAAAAACCTTTCTAAAAATTAAATTTCAATTCAAAATTCATTCAAATTAAATTAATAAAACACAATTAGTTAATTCTATTTACAATCACTTTAACTTCAATTAATGCCTATAATTTCTGCCGTGTGAGTTTGCACAAAAATTTTATTCAGAAAAAGTTTTGCACACGGCTTGAAAATTTTGCACACAAGCCGCCAAACCTAGAGGGAACATTGGTTACTAGTTGCCTACACAACAGCAGGCCAGCAGGCTAAAATCAGTCAGTCCCACACTCTGGGCCTGGCCGGAGCCCCACAGCACCAACAAAAAGTGTGTGGATTCATTACCGCCTGCCACCCAGTACCCAGAAACACAGGCCGGCAGCAGACATGATAGCTA
Organism: Pelusios castaneus; assembly: GCA_007922175.1. Taxonomy (NCBI): domain Eukaryota; kingdom Metazoa; phylum Chordata; order Testudines; family Pelomedusidae; genus Pelusios; species Pelusios castaneus. The sequence continues at coordinate 341,242 of ML685767.1, forward strand.
CGCGTTCATGTTTTTTTCAAACTGGCCCCCTGTTTAAAAAGTTTGAGGACCCCTGCTCTAGTGGTTTGGAGGACACAAGCTTCTGGGATTGAGTTAAAGGGCATTGTTCAGAAATAATAAATCACAATTGCTGAGATTGCTCATTTGAAATCAATATGGATTTGCTGTGTGGCAATTTTTCAATGTCTGCTGCTTATAGACCTTGAACTTCAATCAAAGGAGCAGAGGATAAAAGCTTTTTACTGGAAAGTTAGACCTAGCATTTATATGTGCCAGTCTGAGTTCTGTTCTACGCAGGGCAAGTGGCTTTAAACAACAGTGTAAGGAAAGGATGGAGTCATAATACCCTCTTTCCTTAAACATGTTAGGAAACACTCATGCTTTCCAAGCTATTGTCTTTTCTAGGAAGAAGACTTATACCCAACTAAGTTGGCCAACACTAGAAATCACAGAAGTTAGGATGAAGTCACTCCATGATGATATCAGTTTCATGCTAATGTGCACATTTTCCTAGAACATGAGATACTTAAAGTTCATACAAAACTGTAATATTAAGTGGGGATAGGTTAAAAATCATTTTAAATGCCTCCTTAATTAAGTCACTATTCTTAGATTAGAAGTGAAATAACATGAAGATCTGATGCCTTTGTAGGCAGTGTTGTTGAAGACATGTTGGTCCCAAGTCATTAGACACAAAAGGTGGATGAGGTAATATCTTTAATTGGACCAAATCTGTACAGTACAAAAACGTGTTTCTCTCATCAACAGAAATTGGTCCAATAAAAGAAATTACCTTAACCCTTTTGTCTCTTTAGTACCCCTTCAGCATTCACGCTGTTTGATCGTATTTCCCTCAGCAGAGCCATTGGCTAGAGTCTAGTTTATATTTTCAGTTTCACTTTGCACTAATGCATTAATAAAATGCTGCAGAGGCTATATGTCCCCTGCAGTATTTAAAATTGCACTGGACCCAGTTTTCACATAAACATCAGACCCATGCACCAGCTCCTAAAAGAGATCAGCTTGGCTCCATGCTTCAGTGGAACTGCATCAATGTACATCACCTGACTCCCGATTTCCACTTTCACTGTCTGTAAACACCTTTTTTTAAAAAACCCCCACAAAACATAGATTTAGATTTCATGTTCACAAAACACATGCTGACGGAGTTGGCTGATAGGATTGCAGAGCCATTGGCCATGGAGATCAAGGGAGGTACTGGATGACTAGAAAAAAGGCAGATGATAAAATATATGGAATGGAAGGGATCTAGAATTGTCATCTAGTCCAACCACTTGCTCAAAGCAAGACCAACCCCAACTAAATCACCCCAGCCAGCGTTTTTCATGGTGCTCATCTTTAAAAAGGGAAGGAGGAGGATCCAGGAAACTAAAGACCAGTCAGCCTCACCTCAGTTCCTGGAAAAATCATAGAGCAGGTCCTCACGGGAATCTATTTTGAAGCACTTGGAGGAGATGATGATAATCAGGAGCGGTCAGCATGGATTCACCAAGGACAAGTCATTCCTGACCAAGCTGATTGCCTTCTGTGGTGAGATGACTGGCTCTGTGGATGTGGGGAAAGCGACGGACATGATATACCTTGACTTTAGCAAAGCTTTTGATATGGTTCCCACACTTTCCTTACCAGTGAATTAAATAAGTATGGGTAGGATGAATGGACTATAAGGTGGATAGAAAGCTGGCTGGATCATCAGACTCAACAGCTAATGGCAACCGACATCAAACAAAGCCTGCCTGGAGGTGTCCTGGCCAGCGTGGTTATGTTCAACATTTTCATTAACAATCTGAATGATTTAGTAGATTGCACCTTCAGCAAGTTCACAGATGACACTAAGCTGAAGGGAGTGGTAGTTATGCTGGGGGGCATGGATAGAATGCAGAATGACCTAGACAGCTTGGAGGATTGGTCCAAAAAAATACAATGAGATTCAACAAGTGCAGAGTCCTACATTTAGGACAGAAAAATCCACAGGGACCAATTAGCTGAGTAGCGGTCCCACAGAAAAGGACTGGGGAAGCTATAGTGGGCAAGAAGCTGGATATGAATCAACGGTGTGCCCTTGTTGCCAAGATGCCTAATGGCATATTGGGCTGCATTAGTAGGAGCAATGCCAGCAGATCAGGGAAAGTGATTATTCCCTTCTCTTCAGCACCAATGAGGCCACATCTGGAGTACCATGTCCAGTTTTGAGCACCCCTCTACAGGAAGGATGTGGAGAAAGTCCAGTGGAAGGCAACAAAAATCCTTAGAGGGGTGGAGTACATGACTTATGAGGAGAGGCTGAGAGAACTGGACTTAAGACTGCAAAAGAGAAGAGTGAAGGGGGGATTTGATAGCAGCCTTCAACTACCTTAAGGGGGTGTTCCAAAGAGGATGGAGCTAGGGTCTTCTCGGTGGTGGCAGATGACAGAACAAGGTCCAATAGTTTCAAGCTGAAATGGCAATGTCTAGGTTGGATATTAGGAAAATAATATATGGGGGTGTGGGTCCTAGGTTGGATATTAGGAAAAACTCCATTCTTGTAGGTTTTTAAGACCTGGCTTGACAAAGCCCTGGCTCAGATAATTTAGTTGGGGTTGGTCCTGCTTTGGTCTGGATGACCTTCTGAGGTCTCTTCCAACCCTAATCTTCTATGATTATGGCCCAAATGTGCTTTTTACAGATCCCACTTATTTCAGTGTAGAAATGAGCAGTGTCCGAATGTAGCACATTTTCAGGATTTTGTGACACTCTTCAGTAGAATGGGGGAAAGAAGAATCTTCTTAGCATACTGTGAGACAGTCCAACAGAAGTACTTACAGTAGGAATGTCAGCCCCTAGCATTTTGAAAATTAGTCAGCCTGAAAAAGTCATAAAATTAACAAAATTAAATTGTGCAGGTTTTGTATTTGCTTTCTGGTTTTTAAGCCTCTAAAAGTCACATTTTCAAGCTTTTTCCACAACCATGAGCTCTACAAACTTAGCCTTAACTTAAAAATAAACAAATGGAAGCTGAGACTGCCATGTAATCACACGACTGAAGCAGTTGGATTTTAAGAAAACCACCAAACGTAAATTCAGCCATAAAATCACAAGAGTTGCCAACACTGCCTAATTTCACTGAAATTTCTATTTTCTGATTCACGTATCTGGAGGCTTCCACTTTCCATTTCAGGACAGGGGAAACAAATATTGAATCAATCTGAATCCAAAGCTTTGTCATACAATTAGAAAGTGAAGATCTGTTTAGCTCTTGTCAACTACAATTTAAAAACCTCATGTTGTATAATATCCTCGTACACCAAGAATGAAAGTGTTCTTATACAAACAGAAAACTATTTTTAATGTCTTGAATGGAGGTGACATTAAAATACTTGTTTAACAACTGCGGTTTACACAGTATGCCAAGAAAGTCTTGTTTGTAGGCTATCATTTTCTATTTAACCATAGCTCCGATAATAAAGTCAGTTTGCACTACTATACCATAAGAACTGCCATACTGCATCAGGATACTGGATTAGATGGACCATTGGTCTATCTCCAACAGTAACCAATGCCAGGTGCTTCAGAGGACATAAACAGAACAGCACAATTATTGAGTGATCCATCCCTTCTCACAATTAATGAGAAGAGCACAATGCATTACTTACACAGTCTAGCACAATGTTCAAGTTCATTTTAAATTAATTTCATGTTTATAAACTGATCAAAACCACCTAGAACCAAGGGGTCTTTTGACATGAGATTATGGAAAAATTAACAAGAAAGAATGATTCTCATCTTCATCCCTCCCACCCCCAAAATCTCAGTGACAATTTAACAGCTGTAATTAGAACTAATAGACAGAGAAGTCAAAACTGGGACTTCGCCCAGTTCCCTGAGAAGGATGGGGCCATGTAATCTGACAGGGCAGCTCACATCAGTAGATTATATTACAGACAAAGCCCCTTAACAGGAACTTCTTGCCCACCATTTTTATGTTTCTTAACATTTCAGTCAAACACTGCATGAGGGAAAGATTTCAAGTTATTGTGAACACTGCTTAATAATGGCCATCCATATTCTAATACAAGAAAATAGGCGACTTTTACTTTTGATTATCTGACTGGTTTATCCCAGTAAAATTCTCCATAAAACTCGTACCTTTAACACTGTAGTTCGAATAACCTGCAATTGGCTATGCTTCCTAGGAAGAAGTGTCTGGAAAGTAGGTCCAAGGAAATAGCAGTAAGGAAGGTCTGTCTACCCTATGCAAACGGTTTGGGGGAGGGTGAGTGATTTGCTTGGGTTTGTTTTTGCAAAAACCCTGGTTTCTACTGCTCTATTTCTTGCAACTCTCTCTGCAAAGAATTTTTCATTTTCATTCAGTCACACATATGGATGACAGAATTGCTATCATAAGCAGTTTTTTAAAAAAAAGAATCTAGAAAAAGACCATCCTGCAATGATTGCTTTACCAACTCTTCCTGCCACAAAACTACTGACATTCCACTGGCTTCCCAGAATCTAGAATAAACTCAACCGGATCCTCCTGTGTCCAATGCAAAACTCCCTTTGACTTCAATGGTTCAGGATCAGACCATAAGAAATGATTAATCACCTTGTGCAGTAATTCCTTCTTCTTTGAGATGTGTGTCCCTGTGAGTGCTCCACTTGTGGTGTCATGTACCCCAGCACCCTCAATCGGAGAGTCTTCACAGCAGTATCCATATGGGCAGCGCACACGCTGGCAGTATCTTGCAATGGCATTTGGCATGCTGGTGAGTGCGCTTCCTGTCACCCTCAATTCCTTCGCTACCGCAGAGCACCTATTTTGGAAGAAATCTGAAGTAGAGGGGAGGAAGGTGGGAAATGGAGCACCCACAGGGGGACACATTTTGAAGAAAGGAGTTACTGCACAAGGTGAGTAACCATTTTTTCTTCATCGAGTGTTGACCCTGTTGATGCTCCACTTGTGATGAATGAGTAGCAATGTCCAAGCGGAGGAGGGACTTCAGTCATTTCTTGTCAACAGCAGATAGGACGGATACACCCAGCTGGGTATCCATAGCAGCTAGGTGGTGTATAATATAAGGTTTCACAAAGGTCAAGGTCAAGGCCCATGTGGCAGCTCTATAGATTTCTGGGGCTGGGACATAGTTGAGGAAGGCTATCAGTTGCTTTTGCTCTCGTAGAGTGTGCCTTTGCTCCTGATGGAACGGGTAGAAAGTTGAAATGCAGGCTGATGTCCATTTAGAGATTTGCTGACTTGAAATAGGCTGATCCTTGGAGTGTTCAGCTTTAGATATAAAAAGACTATTTGATTTGCGAAAGGACTTTGTTCTGTCTAGGTAAAAGGCAAGTGCCCTGTGGATGTCTAGAGCATGGAAAATCAAGTCCTCAATATTCCTGTGTGGTTTGGGATAGAAAATAGGTAAGTTAGTAGATTGATTTATGTGGAAATCGGAAATTATCTTTGGCATGAAACACAGATGAGGAAGTAGTGTGACTCATAGACCCTAAGGTCAGAAGGGACTCTGTCTTTATAAAAAAAAAATGGTGAATAGTGGAGTTGCCATAAGAGTGCTAAGATCGCTAACACACCTGGCTGATATGATGGCAACTAAAAAGGAGACCTTCATTGAACGTAAAATTAGAGACATGGTGGCGACTGGCTCAAATGGCAATTTGGTTAATACTTTGAGAACTATTTCCAAATTCCAAGGAGATGTCCGGTATCGGACTGTGGAGGAAGTCTTTTGTAGGCCCATAAGGAAGCGTTTAACTATTGGGCTGGCCAATAGGTGTGGATGCTGGTTTTTAATCACAGACTGCTGAGAATGCAGACAAGTGGACCTTCAGTGCACTAGCTGAAAGGCCGGATTGCTTCAAGTGTAGGGCGTAGTCTAGTATGATGGAATAGTAGCCGAGGATGGTTTGAGTTTATCCTTGCACCCAAAGGTGAATCTATGCCATTTCTGTATGTAGGTTTTTCTTGTTGATTATTTCCTGCTGTTTATAAGAATCTGTTGTACCTGTTGCAAACATTGTCGTTCTTCTGTGGAGAGCCATTGATCAGCTACAGTGTAAGGTGGAGTCTGTGGAGATCTGAATGATACATCAAATTTTGATGTTGGCACAGTAAGTCGTGCTTGAGTGGCAGCATCAATGGTTTGCAAATGGAGAGAATGAGTAGGTCTGAATACCAGGTTTGTTGAGGCCAAGCTGGAGCTATGAGAATTAAGAACACTCTGTCAGTTCTGGCCTTTATCATGACTTTGTGCAGGAGCGGTATTGGGGGAAAAGCATACAAGAGGCCTGTGCTCCATTTAATTAGGAATGCATCTTTCAGGGACTTGAAACTTGAGCCTGCTCTCAAACAGTAACAGTGGCAAACACGTCTCTCATTGGATGATCCCAGTGTTGAAATATCTCTAAGAGAACTGCATTGTTTAACTGCCACTCGTAGTAGTTGTTGAATTTTCTACTCAAGGCATCTGCAATGGTGTTCGTCTTTCCTGGGATGTAAGCTGCAGACATATCTATATTGTGCGTAATGAACCAATTCCATAGTCTCATGGATTCTGAACACAGGGCAAGAGATCTGGCTCCTCCTTGTTTGTTTATATAAAACATGGTGGTGACATTGTCCGTCATGATCTTTACTGACCTGTTCTTTATGTATGAGAGAAACCGTTTGCAAGCATTCCGTACAGTGCGGAGATCTAAGACGTTGATATGGAGGAAGGATTCTGTCTCCAACCAACGACCCTGGGTCGTAAGATATTGCATGTGGGCTCCCCACCCCAGGAGTGATGCATCTGTAGTAATCATTATTGATACAGTTTGACATAGAAAGGGAACTCTTATGAGCAAATCTGACTCTCTTGTCCACCAGGATAGAGTGTTTTTGACTTTGGATGGAAGGACCAAAGTTCTTGATTGTCTGTGTTTGATGGTCTGTAACAGGGCCGGCCCAATGGCTTTTGGCACCCTAGACAAACTATGATTTTGGCTATAAGAAATAGTCATAAGAAATAACATATTGATTTTTTTTTAAATAGAGTAAAAAATTCTCGTCCATCTAATTTGGCGCCCCTTAAAGCCTGGCATCCTAGGTGACCACCTAGTTCACCTATATGGTTGGGCTGGCCCTGGTCTGTAGACTCCTGCGAACCATGATCGTAGGCACTGCATATGAAGGCATGCATTTGGTACCACGTATGTTGTCGCTGCCATATGGCCAAGAACTTGTAATAGCATGTATGCAGTTGTCATGTGACTGTTTTATAACCAAGATAAGATCCTTGATTGTCTCCTACCTCTGATATGGGAGGATAGCTCTGGCTGCAATGGAGTCCAGCTCTGCTCCAATGAACTGGAGTCTTTGAGAAGGATTCAAGATGGATTTTTCTGTGTTTACTTGGAAACCTAATTCCCAGAAAGGACTCAAAGTACTCTGAGTTGTGAGTTCAGCCTGGTGGAGAGTAGGAGCCCTGAGAAGGCAATCATCCAAATACGGAAATATAAAAACTCCCTGTCTGCTTAGGTACATGGTCACCACTGAGAGTATTTTGGAAAAGACTTGTGGCGCCGTAGACAGGCCAAAAGGGAGGACCTTGTATTGGCAATGTGTGTTTCGGAAAATAAATCTTAGATAACATCTGTAAGCCAGATGTATTGTCACATGAAAGTATGCGTTGCAAAGGTCAAGGGTTGAGAACCAAATCTCCTTTTTCCAATGTAGGTATGACTGTCGTCACGGTTGCTATTTTGAATTTTTGTCTCTTTATGAATTTGTTGAGAGGGCGTAAGTCCAGTATGGGTCTCCGGCCTCTGCTCTTCTTTTGTGCTATGAAGTACTTTGAATAAAACGTCCATCCCTGATTTTATGGCAGAACATGTTCTATGGCTCCTATTTGGAGCAGGCAGTTTATTTCTTATGTAACAACATGTACATGAGTTGGATCCCTGAAAAGGGACAGGGAGGAGTGGTAGGGTAGGGGTTTGGAAAGGAATAGAATAGTATAGCCAAAGAGGATCATTTTGAAGAATCCATCGGTCTGATGTGATGTCTGCCCACTGTTGATAAAAGGGCATGAGGCAGAATTCTAGATTGATGGAATCTTGGTAATGCACTGCAGTATGTTGGACCCTCAATTGTATCTCCTAAGTCGCTGTTTTGATTGAGTGGGTTGTGAGCTGGTGGCAGGCTGGTTTTGCTTCTGGTGTTGAGGTTTCTCTTTGGACCGGTGGTAGTCGTAATGCCTGGGAGAGATAACGATGTGTGGTCAACTGGAATTAATACTGTCTTCTCTTTATATAAGGTGTGTAAATGCCCAGGGTCCACAAAGTAGTCCTGTGAAGTGAAGAACGTCATAGGTTTTGTCAGAGAAAAGATGGGTTTTATCAAAGGGTAAGTCCTCAATCTTGGACTGTAGTTCCCTGAGGATTCCAACACTAGGTAACCAAGAAGCCCGGCGCATAACTACGGTGGTTGCGGTTGTTCTTGCTGCAGTATCCCCAATATCTAATGCTGCCTGCAGTGATGTATGTGTGACGTGAAAAAAACTAGAATCCATCGGTGATCTCCCAGAAAACACCATCCTAGCCACTATGGATGTAGAAGCCCTCTACACCAACATTCCTCACAAAGATGGACTACAAGCCATCAGGAACAATTTCCCGGATGATGACACTGCATACCTGGTAACTGAACTTTGTGACTCTGTCCTGACCCACAACTACTTCAGATTTGGGAATGATCTATACCTTCAAGTCAGTAGCACAGCTATGGGTACCCGCATGGCCCCACAGCATGCCAACATCTTTATGACTGACCTAGAACATCGCTTCCTCAAATCTCGTCCACAATTGCCACTCCTTTACCTATGTTACACTGAGGACATTTTCATCATCTGGACCCACGGGAAAGAGTCCCTGGAAAAATTCTACTGGGACTTCAACAATTTCCACCCTACCATCAGCCTGGACCAGTCCACACAAGAAATCCACTTCTTGGACACTACCGTACATATAAGGGATGTACACAATAACACCACCCTATACCGGAAACCAACTGACCGCAATACATACCTACGTGCCTCCAGATTCCACCCAGGACACATTACACGATCCATCGTCTACAGCCAAGCCTTAAGGTACAACCAGATCTGCTCGGATCCCTCAGACAGAGACAAACACGTACCAGATCTCTATCAGGCATTCCTAAAACTACAGTACCCACCTAGGGAAGTGAAAAAACAAATTGACAGAGCCAGACAGATATCCAGGAGCCGCCTACTACAGGACAGCCCTGACCTAGAAAACAATAGAACACCACTGGTTATCACCTACAGTCCCCAGCTAAAATCTCTCCAACTCATCATCAAAGATCTACAACCTATCCTAGAAGATGACCCCACACTCTATCAACCCCTGGAAGGCAGGCCTATCCTTGCTTACAGACAGCCCCCAAACCTGAAGCAAATACTCACCAGCAACCGAACACCATACAACAAGAACACTAATCCAGGAACCTATCCTTGCAACAAACCCCATTGCCAACTCTGCTCACATATCGATTCCAGTGATACTATCACAGCTACCAACCACATCAGCCACACCATCAAGGGCTCATTCACCTGCACATCCACTAATGTGGTATATGGTATCATGTGCCAGTAATGCCTCTCTGCCACGTACATCGGCCAAACCAGACTGTCCTTGCGCAAAAGGATAAATGGACACAAATCCGACATAAAAAACGGCAACATCCTTTAACCTATAGGAGAACACTTCAATCTCCATGGACACTCAGTAGCAGACTTGAAAGTTGCCATATTTCAACAAAGAAACTACAAAAATAGACTTCACCGTGGAAACTGCAGAGCTGGAGCTGATTTGCAAGCTAGACACAATCAGACTGGGTCTGAATAGGGACTTGGAATGGTTAGCACATTAAAAAACGTGATTGTTCTGTTCACACATTCTCTCCCTTTGATCAACTGGTGTGAATAGGCCCCATCTGCTCTCTGAACTGACTTTGCTAACACTTGCCCTCTTCCATCCTGGCATATGTATATATACACCTCCCAACTGTGCATCTGCATGGATCTGACGAAGTGGGTTATAGCCCACGAAAGCTTATGCTCAAAGAAATCTGTTAGTCTATAAGGTGCCACAGGACTCTCGTTGTTTTTGCTGTACACAGACTAACACAGCTACCCCTCTGGAAATTCCTTGTCAGGGTACTTTCTCTTAGGCAGGGGGCTGGAGGCAGGCATTAAAGCCTTTCGTTTCAGGGACCGCGAAGCTTTCTCCAGGCCTGAGTCTGAGGCAGGCTTTAATGATTTTTCAAGTAGCATTGGCTTCAGTCAAAGGTCTCTGTCCCCGTGGGACCTGAGATTTTTGCAATATGCACCCTTCTGGGGTACATGGTTCTCCCCAAGGCAGCACATGCAGAGAGAGTGCCCATCAGACACAGGCATAGAATCCCAACATGACGAACAGTGCTTGAAACCCAGTGAAGCAGGCACACTGCAACGGGTTGACGGGATCGCCATAATGTCTGTTAATTCCATTGTTCACTTTATTTCTTTTGATTTGTTCTTTTACTTAATCTCTCTCTCTTTTTCCCCCCAGAGGGAAAGTAGTGAAGAAAGAAGAGGGAAGAAGAGAGATAGTGAGCTTTTGGGGGGGAAGGGGGGGATTGAGGAAAAGAATTTTTAAAAAAACATTATAACAAGAAGTATTAGAGTGGAAAGACTAGGTAACTACGAAGATGATAGTAATGAAGTTTTGAAATTTAGGAAGAAAAGGAGATAAAACGGAGAAAAAAGTCAGGAACTGCTGTGAAATGCTTTGTCTCGGACCAGTGGTTGAGAAGGAATTGAGGGTGATGGGCTGCGCACATGCACTCACCAGTGTGCCAAATGCCACTGCAAGACATCGCTGGCGCTTGCATTGCCTGTAATGATACTGCTGTGAAGACTCTCCAATTGAGGGCACCACAAGTGGAGCACCCATAGGGACAATAGTCAATGAAAAAATTAACATCTTTATTTCCCTGTAGTCTGTCGTGATCACAATTACAGTACTTTTAACAGGGATTGTGTCATGACCATTCCAAAATATTAAATCTATGAACACTTTAAAACACAGGAACTCTCTTCTGAGCATAGACTTACCAGGACAAAATATAAGAGAAATTTGCTAATCCACAAATAAGAGTAAAATTAAACTCAGTTTTCAACCGCTACCTTATAAAAACCAGCTAATATTATATTACCAAATAATTAAAACTAAACTGTCATAATAAAGAGCTATTGATTTGATTCCCTTACGCAACTGCAAAATTTAGTATTTGACATATGTACAAGTTAGAGAGGTTTTCCTTTACAATCATTCCAGATACAAGAATGTTTCTCATTAGATATTCCACTATGCTATATATCATGGTCTTCAAGCATCTGATGAAGTGGGATTTCTCCCATGGAAGTTCATGTGATAAATCTTACTACAAGACTCCTTGTTTTTGCTGAACTAGACTAACATGGCTACCCCTTTGGAATTTCTCTGTTGTGGGAGAGTGTCACGGATTGGGCCCTCCCAAGTGACCCCAGATAGGGAAAGGCCGAGGGGTGTGAGTGAGAAGGGTGTCTCCACAACCTTACAAAGTCAATAAACAGTGGAATATGGCCTAACAGCCACAGAGTCAGACTGCCCTTTGGGTTCAGGGCAATACGGCCTAGTGGCCACAGAGTCAAACCGCCGTTCAGTCAGGGCAGCACAGCCTAACAGCCACAGAGTCCTCATGCGGCAGAGTGCCCAGGTAGGGGGGCTCAGGCACTCCCACTCCACTGAGCCCCAGACCAGGGCCCTATTGGGGGGATCCACACCAAAACACGCTGCCTCTCAGCCATACCACCCCCAGCTCCACAACCCAGACCTGCTGGGCTACTTCCTACCCAAGCAGGGAGCTGTCCTCCAGCATGGTCCATTCCATGCCTCCTCACCTCCAATGTGGGCTGCTAGGCTGCTTCTCTGAAGGTTCCTGGAATCCATCAGCTGTAGTCAGCACCTGGGGGAGGATCAGCCTCGGGCCGGCTATTGCTGTGTGGTTGCTCCCAGTCACTTCCTCTGGGGTTGGCCTCTCCCACTGCCTGGGGCTGATACCATTCCTGGTCCTGAGCTTCCTGTGTAGGTCCTCCCGCTTCACTGCTCTGTCCAGACTGAGCTGAGTTGCTCCCTTTTATGCTGTGGCAGCAGTCTGAGCATGCCCAGCAGGGCTTAAGGGGTGGGGCTTCCATCACTCACAGAGTTTGCTGGGCTTCTTTAGTGCAGGGTAAGCTCACCCCATCTCTCTCTCTCTCTCACACACACACACCCTGTTATTTTGGTTCCTGGTGAATGACCAGCTCCTACCTCTTCCTCTTCTCCCAGCTTACAAAAGAAGTCTACATTAATGTTGGCCTTACTAGGTTGGTGAGCCACATGGAGGTTATACGGCTGGAGAATGAGGTACCAATGCATTATCTGAGGGTTTGTATCCTTCATTGCATGCAGCCAGCATAGGGGTGCATGGTCTGTCACCAATATGATGTTTGAGCCCAGGAGGTAATAACGGAGGGCATCAATAGCCCACTTCACTGCCAAGGCCCCCTTTTCAACTGTGGAATACTGAGTCTCTCGGGGAAACAATTTCCTGCTTAAATACAAAATAGGGTGTTCTTCTCCATCAACTTCCTGGGAGAGTACTGCACCAACCCCCACGCCTGAGGCATCAGTCTGGAGTATAAAGTCCTTTCCAAAGTCCAGGTGTATAAGAACCGGCTTCCATGTCAGACATTCCTTCAATGTTTGAAATGCCTCTTCACATTGTGCTGTCCATTGCACTTGTTTGGGTTCCAAGTTTTTAGTTAGATCAGAAAGGGATGCTGCAATCGTTGCAAAGTGTGGCACAAAATGTCAATAATACCCAGCGAGACCTAAGAACTGGCGAACCTGTCTCTTGGTCCTCGGAGTCAGCATGTCGGATAAGGCCTGGACTTTATCAATTAGTGGTCATAGCGTACTACTGCCTAAGACATACCCCAGATAGGTCACCTCCTTCTGTGCCAGATGACACTTGGCTGGGTTGACTGCCAAACCCACCTCCCGGAGGGCTTCAAACACCCGAGTGAGGTGTTGAAGGTGTTGTTCCCAGCTACCATTGTAGACCAGGGGCATTGCTGGATAGCAAAAAGATCCAGGGCTGTGGCCCCCAGCCCACCCCACTACAGCCTTCCTAACTCCCCAGCTTCCCCCATCTTCACTCCACCCCCCTTCAGCCCCCAAATCCCCTCCAAACCTCCCCAGGCCCCTCCGGCCCTAGCCCCCACTCGTCCCCGAAGCTCCTCCATCCCTCCCCAGCCCCCCACCTAGTCCCCCTCCAGCCATCCATAATCCCCTCCACCCCTCCCCAGCCCCCACCAGTCTCCTTGTCCCCATGTCCCCTCCACCCCTCTCCAGGCCTCTAACTCCATCCCTCCCTACCCAGCTCCCCACTCAGTCCCCCTGCAACTGCCCATAGTCCTCTCCACCACTACCCAGCCCCCACCCACTCTCCTTGTCCCCTCCACCACTCTCCAGGCCTCTAACCCAGCCAGTCTCCTTGTCCCCTCCACCCCTCTCCAGGCCTCCCTCCAGCCCCTTCCCAGCACCCTTACCTGGCTGGAGGCTCGGAGCTGCAGGGACGGCCAGCAGAGCTGCTTCTGGGCCAGGCCGATCCCACCCTGAGCACACTCTGTCTGAGCATGCTCAGGGCGGGAGATTTGAATCTCCCCAGCCTGGCCGCAGCAGGAGTCTGCGGCTTCGCTGGGGCCCCTGGGCGGAACGCAGCATTCCGCTTGGGTGCGCATGTCCCTGCTGGGGAAAATAGATTCGGGGCTCAGGATTTTCTACCCGGGGCTGGCGCCCTGCCAGCCCGACGACAACGACGCCTCTGCTGTAGACTACTATATCGTCTATATAGGCAGCCACATATTGGTCATGTGGCTGTAACACTTATTCATCAACCACTGAAAGGTGGCGGCTGCTCCATGAAGTCCGAACGGCATGGTCACGAATTGAAAGAAACCGAACAGCATGGGGAAGGCCATCTTGGCATGGGAATTAGGCATCAAGGGTATCTGCCAATACCCTTTTGTTAGATTGTGTGTGGATAGGTACTTGCTCCCACCCCACACCCTCCCACCCCCGTCATTTTGGCAGCTTGTCCATATGGGGCATTGGGTAGGCGTCAAAGGGAGATGTGGCATTTACTTTGCGGAAATCAATACAAAACCGTAGGGTCCCATCTGACTTTGGCACCAAGATGATAGGACTATGCCACTCACTCTTAAATTCTTCTACTACCCCCATTTCAAGCATGGCCTTTAGGTCTTGTTGAACAGCCATCCACATCTTTCACAGGAGTGGCTGAAATCCAAACCTCACCCTCTGTCCCGCGGGTGTTGAGATGTGGTGGCTCTTGGGCAAATGCCACTAGCGTCCACAGTCGTTCACGGAGCTTCAGCACATAGTGTGCGGTCCTGCAGACCTGAGTCTCTTGTGCTTCCCACTCTTCCTTTAAGAGATCCAGTATACTTCAGGATTGTCATCCGTACAGGAGCTCGAAGGTTAAAAACCCAGTTGAGACCAGGGGTACTTCCCAGATGGAAAAAAGTAGGGTGGGTAGCATTGCGTCCCAATGGTGGGGGTCCTCTTCCACAAATTTGCAGAGCATACTTTTTACAGTGCCATTAAAACACTCCACCAGACTGTCTGTTTGTGGGTGGTACACAGAGGTCCTTAGGGTCTTAATACGCATGAGGCGGCACAGTTCTGCTATCAGCTTCGAGGACACAGTTGTCCCCTAGTTGGTCAAAAGTTCTTTGGGGATCCCCACCCGTGCAAAAATCTATGTGAGTTCCGTAGCAATATTCGGGGCCATGGCGGCACAGACGGGAATGGATTCAGGGTACCAGGTTGCATAATCTACAATGCCAAGAATAAAGCAATTCCCAGTCTGATTACGCTCAAGGGATCCCATAAGATGCAATCCAATGCACTCAAATAGGATTCCCAATACAGGCAGAGGTACCAGCAGAGCTTGTGCTACTCTTGGAGGACATGCCTGCTGGCATTCAGGGTACAACGCACAATAATCTCGTAACTCCTGGTCAAAAGAAACACTGGGTAACCCATTGAAACGTCTCCCTTCCAAGGTGTCCTGCCCAGGGTACCTCATGTGCCAAAAGCAAGAGACCTTGGCACAGACGTCATGGCACAAGCAGTTGGTAGATTCCTGGGTTTGGGATTCCTTCATCACCTGGGACAGGCAGTCTCCCCCATATCTCAAACCATGGTCCCTGGGTAGTTGGAACCCCTTTGCCTTTCTTAGCCTCGGGAGTTGTGGGCTGTTCCCAGGCATTTCTTAGGGTCGGGTCTTCCCGTTGTTCCCACACAAAATCTTCCTCCCGTTCAAACTCCCCCTGGGCCTCCTCTATGGTCTGACAGATGGTGTGCTCCTCATTTGTTGCTGTCCCCACTGGGGTCTCGGTCTCCTTTCCAAGGCTGGTGTTCTCACAGTGTCCGAGGTACCCTTTCTTCGGTGGTCTCGCTTCTGGCTTCTTTGGCAGTTGTAAACTGCAGCCTCATAGAACTCCCTGAAACTCGGGTCAATCTCAACCCAAGATTACTGGGTATGTCAGTTTGGGAATTACTCCCACTTGTAGTGTTTCTGTCTGCTGTCCCACTGTGAGCTGCACCTGAGCTGTTGGGTAGGGTCGGACATCACCGTGTATGCATTCCAGGTGCATCATTGGCCCTGTTGCATGGAGTTTGTGGACCAGCCCTTCCCTAACAAGGGTCTGGCTACAGCCAGAGTCAAAGAAGGCAAGATCTCGGATCTGCTCCACTTTCACAGGGATCACCAGCTTTTGTGGTGTGTGTTTCCTGGCCCGGTGACCCATCACGCATACCTACCTGTAATCTCACTCCATGTAAGGGTAGTCTCATCGGAAGTGTCTCTCTTGACCACATTCCCAACAACCGTCTCGGCCACTCCCTCCACGTGAGTCTGCTGCTGACAGGTTCACGACTGTGGGTAGGTTCTTGTTACTGCTCAGCATGGTCCTTTGAGAGAACTGCAACCATCTGAGAGGGATCAAGTCAGTGGAGGACAAGAAAGGCAGGGACAGTTCCCGAGACATGGCCTTGGAATGCTCCCTTTCCCTCCCAGTATCTCCTTTGCGTGGGCTGCCTGTCTTCTGAGGATATACGCCAGGCTTCTCAGCTGCCATATAATCCTCCATTAAGGATACTGCTTCTGCTGGTGTCTTCGGACGATGCTTCTGCACCCACTCCTTCCCCCCAGTTGACAGCACCTGTATAAACTGTTCTAGGGCAATGTCTTCAGCAACCTGTGTGCTGGCTCAAGCCAACACCAGCAGTTATCTTTGATACACTGGGCCACTGCTCTGGGCTGGGTTCCTTGGGAGGTATCGCACCCAGTGTAGCCACTGATGGTTGGTTTCAGGGTTCAGGCCCATCTGGTCCAGAATCACCTCCATGATCTTCGTGTACACAAGGGTGTCCTGGGGGTCTAAGTTGCGATAGGTGATCTGGGCCGGGCCCATCAGGTACGGTGCTAGGAGGGTGGCCCAGTGTTCTGGCGGCCATCTCACCACGGTAGTGACCTGTTCAAACATCACCAGGAAGGCTTCTGCATCATCCCCTGGTCCCATCTTTGTCATTCTGATGGGCAAGTTCACCTGAGTTCCTCCCATCTCTGATCCCCCTGCGTTGGGACTCTTGAGTGCAGGTGCTCTCAACACACCGGCCATCTGCTAGATCAGCCTCTCTTGATGACTCTGGTGCTGGGCAGCCAGCTCCCTCATCAGCTGCTGTTTTTGTCCTTGCTGCCGAGCCACCTGGGCTTGTTGCTTCAAGACCAGCTGTTGGAGCAGCTGGGCATACTACTACTGCTGCTGCTGCTTTGTGGCCTGCTGTTGTTGGCTCTTGAGAAGCCATTTCAGAATCTTCTCCATCTCCATAGGTAATTTGCTAGGAGTTTCACAGAAGTAAAAAGAAAAGGATTTCACTCACACTTCTCAACCCTTCATCGGGGGCCCTCCTTCAGGGTCCGATTGAATGCCCGCATTCTCCACCACTTGTCACAGACTGGGCCCTCCCAAGTGCCCCCAGGTGGGCAAAAGTCAAGGGGCACAACTGAGAAGGTTGTCTCCATGACCTTACAAAGTCAATAAACAGACCCTTGGGTCAGGGAAATAAAGCCTAACAGCCACAGAGTCAGTAGACAGCCCTTTGGGTTCAAGGCAGTAAGGCCTAGCAGCCACAGAGTCTGTATTGAGCCCTATGGTCAGGGCAGCACAGCCTAACAGCCACAGAGTTCCCACAGGGCACAGTGCCCGAGTAGGGGGGCTCAGGCCCTCCCGCTCCACTGAGCCCCAGAACAGGGCCCCACTGGTGCCAGGGTTATGGCACCCAGCCAGCAGGGATCCACACCAAAACATACTGGCTCTCAGCTGTACCACCCCCAGGTCCACAACCTGGGCCCCCTGGGTTACTTCCTACCTGAGCAGGGAGTGTCCTCTGGTCCATGCCTCCACACCTCGGATGCGGGCTGCTAACTGCTTCTCTGGAGGTTCCTGGAGTCTGTCACCCATAGTCAGTGCCTGGGTGTCAGCCTGCGGGCAGCTATCATTGTGTGGTTGCTCCCAGTCACTTCCTCCAGGGTTAGCCTCTCCCACTCCCTGGTGCTGATACCACTCCTGGTCCAGAGCTTCCAGCGCAGGTCCTCCCTCTTCACTGGTCCATCCAGACTGAGCTAAGCTGTCCCCTTTTATGCTGTGGCAGCAGTCTGAGCACGCCCAGGAAGGCTTATGGGATGGGGCTTCCACTGCCCACAGAGTTCGTTGGGCTTCTTTAGTGCAGGGTAAGCTCACCCCATCACAGTGAGGAAAAGGGCTGATACCACCAGGTGGGTTTCATTCCCCACTGCTTCTTCTCCCTTGCTAGGACTGTGCTGTTTCAAATGGCTGCACCACCCCTTGAAGTGCTTTGAGATGAGCCTCTGTAAAATGAGGAGATGCTCTTGGACTTAGTAATGGCAGGACTACAGGCAGCAAGACAGAAGTGAAGAGATGAGCTATTCTTTCCCTCCCAGGCTCCTGCTGGTTTTTAGTGACTGAGGAATTTTGCTTCTTTCAGCCAGGTGACTGTCTCTCATGAGTCACTTCAATTGAACTGTACTGCTGTAGTCATGACAAAGAGAAGACTGGAACTGCAAGATAACAATGGCAGCCAGCAAACCTTGTATTTTGGGTTGCAGAAGCCATGTTGTTAAGCTCCAAAGTGTAGGGCTGACAAAAATCAATTTACAGAATTAGAGACCCAGGTCTTAAGAACACTGTTTTTATTTCAAATGAACAGTTTGTTTAGATTTGAACAAATAAGTCCTGTGGCACTTTTAAAGCCTAACAAATTTATTTATTGCACGAGCTTTCATGGGAGAAAATCCCAATTTGTCAGACACTTGAATATGCGGAACTACAGAATGGGAGGAAAATAAATGCACGGAAGTGTAAGTCATTATATCACGTCAGACTGTTACAGCAAATCAGTGTAGTTTAGATTCAAAGAGTGAAGAATAGTATTTTGGAGGGAAGCGAGGGAAAAAGGAAAGCAAATTTACCCGTTGCAATGAGAAAAGAAATGATAGTTTCTCTTTAACCCTAAATTAAGTGTCAACTCTGCATATGAATTCCAATTCTGCAGTTTCTCTTTGAAGCTTTGATTTGAAAGTATTCACAAATATTAGTGCACTACCCTAGAAGTGAAAGTGACATTCTCAACTTACACTGAGGGAAGCGCAAAAAGTAAACAGATTTTTAAAAATTCTTTGTTCTAAACAACATATTAGCATCATAGGTTTCAAGTGGTTTATTGTGGTGCCTGTTTTTAAAAAACAAAGTTCTTCATATTCACAGAATCCCAGCTAGTTTGTTTAGTCTCCTTTTTCTTGCTTGTAAATAGGCACCAATTATTTTAACAACAGGGAAGCTTCACCAAATGCTGCCCTCTTGACTTTGTTTACTTTCACATTGATATTCAGTGGACCCTGTCTAAGTAAAGTCCTAGATTCAGAGACAAAGGGAAAGGCCATTTTCTGATTGACCTTGTCTCTCTTACAAATACATCACATGTAGGATGCACTAATAGCACCAACAAGAGTCCTGTGACACCTTAAAGACTAACAAATTTCTTCCTGCATAAGCTTTTATGGGCTCCAACCCACTTCATCAGATGTAACATCAGATTGATAACTCCCTAGCTGTAATCAAATTCCAAAGGGGTAGCCGTGTTAGTCTATTGTAGAAAGACAACAGAGTCC
>ML685767.1:361061-373603 GCA_007922175.1 Pelusios castaneus
ATAAATAAATCTGTTAGTCTTTAAAAGTGCCACAGGACTCTGTTGTCACCCTAGCTGTAGAACAAGGTATTCTTGTAGAAAGATATTTCAGGCTTACAAGGTCTTCCCACTTCATGTCAAGGTTCCTTTAAATCACTTTTGCTTTTTCCCCATCCTAACCTCACCCCACAAGTCTGCCCATACTGCATGCTAATATGATGGGGGGGAGGGGCCGGGGAACCTCTTAAAGATTGTAATGAAGAGACTTTGACAGCCTACCAGTGGAGTTAAGGGAGATAGGAACTAGAGTCTGCAGATACCAGAGAAAGGATCCCCCTCCTGCTTAGGGGCGGGCCACAGGATCCCTCTGTCCCCTGTAAAGCTGGGTTCACCAGCTAAGGCTGACAACGCACCAAATGACCAAATCACACACCCCCAACCACAGCTCAGCCGCCGGTCCCCGTACGTGGCTACGGCAGGAGCGAACTCTAGGGAGATCCGCTTCCAGCCCCCCAGTTGGCAGACAGCCCCCGCGAGAGCTCCGGGCTCCTCTCGCACCATTTACACACTAGACCCCTTCACAGCGAAGCGCAGCTAGGACCCCTCGCTTGCTGGGGCCGGTGGCAAGGGCCTGCCAGGCCATCTTAGCGTCGCGGCGCCAGGATCATCGCCCCCGCCTCCCTCCCCAGCTGCTCCGGGGCCGGGAGAGGGCAGGCCGCGCCTGGAAGGAAGGCGAGGCGGGCTGCGGTGAGATAGCGGACGAGAGCAGGCTGACTGCCGAAGACAGGGAGCGGGGAACGCAGTGATGCAGAATCCGCGCCCGCCCTGTTCCCGGGCCCGGCCCGGCTCGGCTCACCTCCTCGGCCTGCTTGCGTAGCGCCTTCTCGCGCTCGTACTGCGTGAGCAGTTGCTCGTTGTCCTCGCGCAGCAGCTCCAGCTCCACCTCGTGCTCCTGGTTGTCGGTCAGCACCGAGTCCAGGTTCTCCAGCACCGTCACCACCAGCGGCATCAGCTCCTTCACCACCTCCTCGTCGTAGCAGTGGATGAGCCGCTCGAACTCGCGGTAGATACTGTTGGCCAGGCCCGACACCCGCTCCGACATCACCGAGCCCGAGCAGTAATCGTCCGCCGGGTACCCCCCCACGCCGCCATCGTCCAGCTGGATCTCCAGCATCCTGCCGCGCGGCGCGGCCCGGGACCGGACCAGACACGGATAGGAACAGGGACAGCGCCGCGAGACACCTGCCGCCGAGCCAAACTCACGCCGCCTCCCCAGTCCCCCAACTCCGCTCTGCTCCCCTCCAGCACAGGGCTGAGGCTGAAGCTGAGGCTGCCGGGGGGCCCCGCCCACCGTGCGCCCCCTGCGCCAATAGGCGCCGCCAGCCGCGCCCCCAGCCCTCTCGCTGCTGTGTCAGCGCCGGGGCGCGGCGGTGGCGGCTCCCGGTCATGAGGGGCCGAGACCAGCTAGAGGCCGAGGGACCAAAGGCGCACTCAGCTCCGCACTACCCCACCCCCGCTCTGTGAGGCCAGGAGACCTGCTGAGGGAATGAGCCTGTCGGGAGGGAGTCAGCCAAGAGGGACGCAGCAGCTGGGGTCTTTCTAAGGCAGCTTTGCGGCGTGTGGGGCTGGGAGGGATAGTGCAGTCAAACGCCCGTGGTTCTCCACTATTCAGCATACAGAACATAGCAAACCAAGGTCTCTGCCCGCAGACTGGAGCAGGTTAATCTCCACTGGAGGGACAGCACCCTCCCGCCATACTCGAGTATCTAGGCGCCAACAGGCATAGGGTGCAGTCTCATAATACAAACCGCAGCATACCCTGAAGTCTACCTGAAACTAGTTATTCAAGGCTTGGTGGATTTCTTGTCTCAGAGGCATGCTGAAGACTCAAAGACTGTACCCAAAATGCAGTCACTTCACCTGCATGTTTTCTACAGAGATGTAAGGGCTGCAGAATAGGAGATCTCCAGCATGAAAGTAGCCAATCACTTGACTTAGGCGGATCCAAAGCAATATCTTGACCTGAACAGCAAAGCCAAATTATATGCTTGGAACCTGTCATCATGGTAAACTTAATGTAGCCTTATTGAAGCACCAGTGTCATATCAAACAAGGAGTCTGGTGGCACTCTGAAAGACGAACAAATTTATTTATTTTTATTTAACAAATTTATTATTGTTAGTTTCAAAGAGCCACCAGACTCCTTGTTTGTTTTGCTGGACTAGACTAACATGGCTACCCTTTTGGAACTCAGTCTTGTATCTTGATTTTCACAATTTATCCCCACTGAAATTCAAATCCAATTCTGCACATGATGTTTTGGACATCAGAAGGAAGTTATATCAAGGCAAATAGCCATCATAGGTATGGAACAATGCATCTAGTTACACAACAGAGTGGCCCTTCTCTTCTAAAGAAGAGATATATATTGTGTAAATAAGTAAAAATGACCAATTAACTAGTTCTTACTTCATTTACTCTTTTAAATTAATCAGATGCTAACAAATGTACAAGATATATTATCTAAATTACCAGTGACGACAAGATTCTGGGTCAAATTTGAGACCTTATCCCAGGCCTATATAAAGTTAGATCTTTAATGGTATTATGACAACTTTCAACTGCAAGAGCAGTGTTAAGAGTCCAACCGTTCATTCAGAATTTCCTAACACACCATCATATTGCTGTCTTTAGTGGGAGTGGAAGGTGCTAAGAAACTTTGAAAATAAGACTACTAAATTGCCTGTATTCACATTAAGAGTTTCATGTTAGGCACTCAAGTTTGAACACTATATTTTCAAGATCAAGCTGGCAGTAGTTATTACAGACAATGAAAGGAGGCAATGGCCTGGTTGGGGACAGACAACTCAACCCACCAGCAGAGGGGGAATAAATGGTTATCATGAACTCTAAAGACAAACACCTCTGCCATGAGCCAAAAGCATCATTTCAGCCTGAGTAATAAAGTGATTGTTCACTGTGTGTAAGCACTCTCTCTTGATCAGTGTGGCTGAGAATTGCAAAGCAGAGATGGGAAATATAGCCACATGGTACCTAGCAGGAAGGCTGCTTACCTTGTTGTCAGCATTCTCAAGTTCCTCATGTTGGCTATGTCTACACTTGCACTTTTAAGTCGACTTTAAGACTTTCCAGCTACAATGGGCCCAGGGAGTAAACTGATGAGCCATTAAGGTCACAATGGGGCCATATCACCTGGCACATTCCTTAACATTAAGGAGACAATGGTTTGACACACCCACCTCTCTCAGACATTTCCATAAAAATCACACAAATTAAAGTATAGCTAGAATACCAAATTCCTATCTAAACTAACTTCTAATCCAAATAGAATTCCTAGACATAAACTATATAATCATTCCCAGCAAATTACTACCTTTCTTTTGATACCAAACATGACATAGGTCCTATGGATTATAGAGCATTTAGGATATATGAATAGAAAATAATATCATAAATGCTTCCCTAAATCCAATTCCACAGGGGTAGCCGTGTTAGTCTATTGTAGAAAGACAACAGAGTCCTGTGGCACTTTTAAAGACTAACAGATTTCACAGGACTCTGTTGTCTCCCTAAATCCGGACAGCATCACACAGGCTCTGCCCTGCCCTTTGGGGGGCACGCCAAGCTACCCCCGTTCCCCCCCCCCCCCGCAGAGGGGGGATTGGGGGAGTCCTGGGGGAGGCCTAAGTAAACTTAGGGCTACCCCACGTCTACCCTGACTTAATTCGACTTTAAAAAGTCCAATTAAGCCTTAGGTCAAGTAAAAGGCAGGTTTAATAAAGTCGACTTAATTTTCATTAAGTCGTCTTTATTTTCCTTAAGTCTGTCTGTTGCAGCTGTCTCCCTGCTGCATTTTTTTTCCCTTTGTTTTGTTGTTTTGTGTGGCCATCCCTCCTGGGCTGCTAAGGGCCATTGCCCAGCCCAGGGAGGTGGCCTTTAGCTCCTTGGCTTAGACCCTGGCTCGGTGTAGGGTGGACAATGCCCAGGAGTGCAAGACTTAAATGGCCTGTTAAGCTTAAGGGCATGAGTCATACCTGTGGCTCAGATCTTTGCCCAGACTTGTTCTGCGCTTACCTGCAGTTTTCCCTGCCCTCTCTCCTCCCCTGTAGCAGAGGGAGCCAATTAGAGTTACTGGCGGGAAGCTGCCTGAGTTTGCCTTTAAAACCAGACATTTTTGAGTCAGACATCAGAAAGGTTCCTGCTTTGCCACCTGGTCTGATCAGCTAGGGGTCTTTGGGGGCCCTTTCTCCGCTCTCGTTTAATTTTTGAGCTTACCCCCGTTTTAAACTCCCCTCCCACAAACACCGAATTTTCCTGTGAGATCTCCTGACGATTGAAAACGAACTGAACCTCCTCTGCATCCTCTGATGCTGCTGCTGTTCCTGCCTCTATTCCTGCTGCTGTCCTGGGAATTGGTAAGGCTCCCCTCTTGCAAACCCTCCCTGTCCTAGCTGTTGGCCTTGCTTCCCCAGCAGACAGTCTCAAGTTAATTCCTTGGTCTGTGCCTGAAACTATTTCTAACTCCGCAGTTCCCTTGCTGCTTAAAGGAAAGCCTGTGCCGCTGCTAAGCTCTGCCTCTGTGTGCTCTGTCCCGGGGCTCCCTGCTTTCAGCTATTTCCACTGCTGCAGCCACCATCCCCTAACTCCCTCAGGAGCTGTATCCTGGGCTCACACCACTCTGCCCCTGGGACTGCTCCCCCTGGTCAATAGGACCAGTGTAGTATAAGGAGTGCCATTAGGGTTAGTTTCATTAGTTGGTTTAGGCTTAGTTTTGTTAAGTTGTATTTTATTAGCTTGTATAAGTTGTAGTCCTGTTAGAATTGAATTTTGTGTCTGTGTTTAGTGGTAGTTAAGTGGGATACTTGTTTGCCATTACCTGTTATATTGTGTGGCCATGGTTAAGCTAGATTAAAGATAATTGTTTTACTGTATTGCTCCTCTCTTTTTGTTTTTCCTTCTTTCTGTTGGTCATTATTAGCATAAGTTGTATAGTTACTGTTAAGTTGTTAAATAAGTGCCTCTGTGTCTTCATCTCTCCCCGAACACCCCAAGTCCTCTGCTGCTGTTTCCACCTCTCCCTGAACTTCCAAAGCCCCTTGCTGCCTTTCTTCTTTGATTCCTCTGTGTTTAGCCTGCAGGCTCCTGAAGACTGCTCTGAGCCTTGCCCTGCAGGGCTTCAGTGCCTCTTGCTTCATCCCTTGCAGCTGTACTCTTCCCTCTTCCTCTGCCACTGATTACTCACCCCACCCTTGTTCCTTAACCCAGCCTCTAGTCACACCCTTACAGACTGCCTGCCACTGTACTCTCCCCTCTTCCTCTGCCACTGATTACTCACCCCACCCCCACCCTTGTTCCTTAACCCAGCCTCTAGGTACACTTTTACAGACTGTCTGCCACTGCTCATCTGTACTATTACACTTGTGTAAATTCACTAATCACCCCTCTTTTGCAATTTTACTGCCATTTGTATCTCATTCATATTCGTAAAACCCCATTGGTTACCACTGCCTTTACTGTACCTCTACACCTCTACCACTGTGACATATTGCTTTTTTTTGTAGAATCGCTAGCCACCAATTGTGACTCGCTGTGACACCTCTTCATTTTCACACTTTTAATAAGAGAAACCCCCTCCCCAACTGCCTACTGTGACAAACCCCATACACCCCATTATTGCCTACTGTGATACATCCCATTGTTAAATTTTACTGTTTTACATTTTTTCAATAAAGATTGATTTGTACCCCACTGTTGCGGTAATTGCCCCCCAAAATCCACTACCTGCTGGCAGGGACAAAGTCGACTTAAGCAAGCTGCTTAAGTCGACTTAAGCAAAGTGTAGTGTAGATGCAGGGTAAATTAAGTCGACTTAAGCAAGCTTAAGTCGACTTAATTTACCAGTGTAGACGCAGCCGTTGTGTCTAGAGTATTCCAGAATGTTACCTCCATCTTGGTGCACTTCTGCAGCTTGCCACTTTTCAAGGGTGTTCCTATCCATACTTGTAGATGAGAAAGCAGAGATTCTGAAATACAAAGAACATACTTTACTATTCTTGACAAGCAAAAGGGGCACATAAGGGAGTTAAATACCCCACTGTAGGTATGTATGAAATTCAGAAGCATCTGACGAAGTGGGTTATAGCCCATGAAAGCTTATGCCGAAGAAAATCTGTTAGTCTATAAGGTACCACAGGACTCTCGTTGTTTTTGCTGTACACAGATTAACACGGCTACCCCTCTGGAACTTTCTTTCATTTTATAGAGTGTGCGCTATTCTAATTTCCCTTGCTTTGACTGTTTTTCTTGTCACCCCTTTACCCAACACAAAGTAGTTAATACCACAAGTCCCAAATCTGAAATATCATTAAGCAAATTAATCAAGTCAAAGTGTATGTAAGGTATTTGAAGCTAAACTGAGCAATGCTATAAACAGAAATGGAAAATACATAAAAGAATAATTCAGTAGCAATAGCTATCACCTGTCATGTTATACATGAGTCCATTATTCATGGCAAAGTTCAACGGCTCATAAGGAAGACATTCCTAGAAAGTCAGCCTTTTATGAGCTATTTCAGACAGCTGGAAATTGATTCCACATTATAAAAGACAACATGGGAAGACCTTTTCAGAAAAATGAATATACTCACATAAATTCCTACAGAGTCCTTACATTGCAAACCACTGCAGTCTCTAATAACAGTACATAAATGTACACAGCACAAGCCTCTGATCCTAGTATTTCCACTCCTCTTTCAGCAGAAGAAAAATGATCCACTATTATCTTTACTGT
Organism: Pelusios castaneus; assembly: GCA_007922175.1. Taxonomy (NCBI): domain Eukaryota; kingdom Metazoa; phylum Chordata; order Testudines; family Pelomedusidae; genus Pelusios; species Pelusios castaneus. The sequence continues at coordinate 367,852 of ML685767.1, forward strand.
TCAGCCTAACATCTCAACTATCCTAGTCCAGAAACTTTTCCTAAACCCATAATCTAGTTTTTATATTAAAATCTGTTTTCTTTGCTTATTTCCAACATATAAACACTAAACCACAGATTAGTCCAATTCCATTTTCAATTACCTCTAGCCAAGCAGCAACTGAAAAATGTAAGTAAATGCAAATTACATAAGATGTATTTCCAGTTAAAGAGACATGGTCAGGTAATTTAGGACCTGATTTTTTTTTTTTTTTTTTTTTAGTTTTATAAAAATTAGTAGGAAGATAAATGTCTCCATGGTTTTTTAAAGAAGACTGTTTAAATTTTTTTTAATTAGGATTGAAACCACTGGACTCAATAGATCATAAGAAAAAGAAAGTGAAAATAACTGGAAGAAAAGGTGAAATTGACCACTTTATTTTCATTTTACAGACATAGACAGTGTATACACAACCAAGCCAAGAACTGTAGATAAAATTTTAAAAAAATGCATAGGTAATCCAAGCAAAATAAACATAATTCAACATGGATGAGGAGACCACTAATCAGATTCTGCTAGCCAAAAGCTTGGCCACTGATTTATTATTATATTATTATTATTTAATATTGAGATAGTACCAAAGAGCTGCAGACATGGACCAGGACTGCATTATGCTAGGTGCTGTACAAACACACAAAATGGAAGTCCCTGCTCTAAGCATCTTGCAGTCTAAGTAAGCCTTGCTGAAACATAGGCAGAAAGGGGCTTCTTCCACTGGATAAGTAGCAAAGAAGTAAAGTTCTTAATGGGTGAAGTGTAAAGTGTGTAACAGTTATACACTAATACCAGTCTCTCCAAAAAGAAGTAAATAATTTGGTGGGATGATGCAGTCCATTATATCAGAGATCTGTATGAACACCATTATCTAAATTTAATTGATGGGTGGGGCCAGAAATGAATAATAATTGGCACCTTTAAAGCTCTATTTCACAGATGGAAAAACTCAGGCAGAAAGATTAAGAGACTTCACCAAGGCCATGGAGGGAGGGAGGGAAGGAGTGTCAGAATCAAGATTAGAACAAAGGAGTTCCTGACTCCCAACTCCAAACTCTGTGTTCCACCTCATTCCCTTCCCCTTTATCTTGCTATGGGAATTTAAAGGGACCATATCATTGGTAAAATACCACTGGGTGAGTTTTCTTGAACAGAGTTGCCAAATTGGTTCTCCACTGCCCTCCCCATCTTGCAGCCTCCAGTGTTGGGGGCATGCTAGGGGGTGCTGGCTGGCACACTGCTGAGCTCCAGTTATTCTCAGCCACAGAACAGCCCAGAAGACTATTAGACAATGAGACCAGCCAACTGAGAAGGCCGCCAGCTGGACTCAGAATATTGGGGTTGGGGGGAAGAGTGATATGCAAAAGTAGAGTAAACTACCTTCCCCACTTAATCTACATTCCTGCACAGCTCTTCACTTGACAAGAAGGAGATTTGAGGTCTCAGTTTATGCTCAGGCCCTTAGAATACTTCTGGATTTAGAGGCACTGGGTGAATAAGAGCCTGATTCAAAACCCAGTGAGGTCAATGGGAGTCTTTCCATTAAATCTAATGAGCTTTGGTCATGACTTCGGCATCTTCAGTTTGCTATGCGGTTTTTTGAATGTCAGGAAATTTTAAAATCCCAGCTTATACAAAGGGCAAAGAATGTGCGATATTCCCTGAAGCAATTTTAAACCTATCCTAACAGCATCATCCCAAAGGGACTAGCACATTCCATCTGGAATTTCCAGCACCAGATCTTGTAGCCATTCTCCTTCTAATGCCCCACCAACTGGACTAGTATATCACAGTTTTCACAACCCCTTCCAAAGGAAGGAAGGTTAGAGTGTAGAAAGCGGTCTTCCAAATAAAGGAAGAGCTGGCAAAGATATACTGACCTAGTCCATTTACAAATAATCATGTGTTAGATTTTCAATCCTCAGATTCTAATTTGAGCATATCAATGTAATGGTCGCATTTTCAAAAGTGTTCAGCATACTGCAGCTCCCCCTAAACACTGTATATGTTGTTGGAATGCAAAGAAAGAAAGAAAGAAAGAATAATTAATGTAAATGCAGAAATCCCATTGAAGATCCAATTCTTGAGATGCTCACCCCCTTGGGAATGTCCTCCACCCACCTTCTGCAGAAAAGTCATATGGGACAAAAAATGAACTGTTATACCAATCAACAAATAGCATATAAAGATCAGCATTTCGATAGTATGTCTCATGTGCATGCTTAAAATTAAGCAACATGGATAAGTATTTACAGCAAGAGGGCCTGACAGAAATGGGCAAGACACACAAAGGAGAAAGATTGGGCTGTAATACAATTTTGCCTCACTCCTAGTTATGTGTAAGTAGTATGTTCTAGTGCCATGTAATGCCAAGAATGCATGTAAAATGCACATATATGGAGCCTCCCTCTCCTCCCCCCTGCCCCTTTGCACAGGTACATATAAATAAAGTCCACAATAGTGCATGGGTGGCTAGTAATACCATGAGAATGTATAGTCTGAGGAGCTCCCTGAAACATCCACACTTCCCAAATGTAATCACAAAAGGTCCAGCAGACTTCCCTGTGGTGAGGTGATTGAGATTAATTACTTTCTCCATGCTACAAAAGACAGCATGTTTGAGTTTTATGATGTTGATAAGACTTCTGCTGAAGAGAACAGGTGGTTGCTTGAAATAAATTAAAAATACACTTCTGTTTTTATAAATCTATACATAATTTAAAAGATAAGTAAGGAAGCAGAATAAATGCTAGGTGTTGCTAGAAAGCAGTTGAGTTAAAAATTACTTTTCCCAGAGGAAAGTTGATTGGGAAAAATTATTTGCTTAATATGTCTCTGTCTTGCTTTTATCATATCATATCATATCATACCACTTATCACAGTGGAATCTAAATGTTTGTATATAATTGTATTTATTATTTGTGTTGCAGGGTTGTCTGTGAAGTGCCCACTCATGCCTTGAGCAACTCTGTGACACCATGCCTCAGTTCTAGGGTGACACCAGGTAAGTGGCAATCCCAGGTTGGTCACCTGAGCCCCACCGTGTGTGACCTGAGCCACTTGACATGGCTGCTCACTTGAGGCCCCCATGTGGGCCCAGCCAAGCCACCTGGTTGGGGGGAGGCACTTGCCCACACCAACATCATGAACATCATGACTCTTTTGACAATACTGAGCATTTGTCCTGTTTGCCTCTGCCCGAGCGTTCCTCTGCACGCCCCTCACCCCAGAGCAAGAGCAAATTGGACAAATACCCAGTTTTCCCCAAAATATTTTGACATCAGGGACACAGTTTAAAAAGGGGACTGTTCTGGCCAAAATGGGAGATATGGTCATGCTACTCAGTTCCTCCTTCTGCTCATGGTATTTGAATCATTCCATACCACAGTTCAAGATATTCAAAACAATTTTCCCCTTCCAAGGTCTAACTTATTAAGTCCTGCCAATAAGGTGGTGTTAAAAAAACAAACAAACAACAAAAACTCACTCTCAGAACAAGAGAACAACAACAACAAAAGAGTCTGCATCCCCGTTTAAGACTGGGCCCCGCCCCTCCTCCCTGAGGATCTGTTGTCCCACTCTTTCAGCAGTAACTCCTAGGACTTCTTGCCTGGGGTTTGACATTTTGACCCTGGAGTGAATCTAAAGCTTCCTCTACAGGCCTCCCCTCTGGCTCTTCTTCTTGTATTTTATAGCAAAGCAGACTCACTTAGGGTGTGTCTACACTTGTAAATTAAGTCGATTTAAGCTTGCTTAAGTCAACTTAATTTACTCTGCGTCTACACTACACTTTCCTTAAGTTGACTTAAGCAGCTGCTTAAGTCGACTTAAGGAAAAATTAAGACGACTTTATAAAACCTCGTTTTAAGTCGACTTGCTGCTTAAGTCGACTTTAGAAAGTCAACTTAAGCCAGTGTAGATGTGGAGTAGCCCTAAGTCAACTTTAAGTCGACTTAGAGTCTCCAGGGCTTCTCCACTGCCCTCCCTGCCAGGGTGGCTAGCACAGCCCCCAAAAGGGCAGGGCAGAGCCCTGGCCACCCTGCCCCTATGCCCTGCCAGGGTCCCTGTCCTCCTTTGCCCCATTGTACCAAGGTACAATGGGGCAAAGGCTGAGCCCCCTGGCACTTGGCAAGGGGTGCCCCCCCTGCCACCATGGACCTGTCCCAGGTCCACCTAGCCCCTAGAAGTCGACCTAGGTGTCCAGTGTGGACGCTCTAGGTCGATTTTGTAGAGTCCCCTCTAAGTCGACTTAAAATTTAAGTGTGGACATGCTAAGTCGACTTAGCTAAGTCAACAAATTCACAAGTGTAGACATAGCCTTACCGAGGCTATGACCACCAAGCACAGGACACCACCGGTAACCCAAGAATTAAAGCTTTTCACCTTTCCCAACATTCTTAAAGAATTGCAATATTGCTTGTTTTAGAGGGCTCCATTTTCCCGATGCTCTTATTAGGTGTGGCAACAAAAATGTTAATACTTCTAAAGTTTTTCATATAAACCTCCTTCAATGGTACAATCTGTGCACTCCCAAAGGAGATAATCAACTGTTTCCTGGACATGGCACCTCCTGCATTATCCGTTTTTATGTTTGTTTGATAGAAACAAATTGCTATTTAAGTTACATTGGCCAGTTAAAAAAGAACGAATTCACTCTTTCTCTCAGGGCCTTGGAGCATATCAGCATTTTCAACTCTTAAGCATATTTCATGGTGGCATCTTTTCTCCCTTGCTTCTTTTGCTTATGTTTCCTGGCATTCCTCTTTCAATTCATTTTTAATTAAATTATTAAAGCCCAGTTTACTTAAATGGATCTCTTAATAATTTTGCTAATTTTTAATATCATTTTGCCACTTTTTCTTCCAGCTCAGTGCCCACTATCCAACATGTGCTGGGGTCTAGGTGATTACACTGATTACACCCAACTGCATCAATTCTGCTGTTATCAGTAGTATTTCATCAAGTATATCAGTTCTGCTATCTGAAGTTCCATTTCTGATTGCCAGTAGTTCTGATAAGGAATCAGACAAGATGATCCTGACAGCTGGGCACACATCTATGACCCAACTTAATGCCAGGATTATCGTTGTGTAGCAGGGTGGTTTCCCCACTCTGAAGTTGTGTGAGTAACCAAGTTTTGTAACGAAAATGCCGTTTGCTGATCATTTCCTTGGAAGGGTTTATGTGCCTGGATTATGCCTTAATGCAACCTTAACTGGTTTTAATTATGTTTTTGTGTGGTTGGATTATAAATGCAAAATCCTTTTCTGAGTCCTACTAACATTCTGTCCTCAATAATATCTTGCCACAGTGAATTCCAAGGTTAATTATGCACTGTGTAAAACAGTTATTAGGTAATTACGCTTGAGTTTCTACTGATGATGTGGAAAGCTACCTCCAGTAATACCACATATCAGATAGCCTCATAGGCTAGAACAGGGGTCGGCAACCCAAAAGATAAGAAGAGCCATTTAAAAAAATTCCTTCAATAGCCAAGTGTTTTGAGAGCCGCAATGGGTAGCCTCCTGGTTAAGAAACTGAATAATAGAACAGATATGCATATTGATTTTTAACAACAAAAAACAATGTTTAATGATGTTAATAAACAATTTACATATAAACATTTTAATGGTGGAAGGAAAGGAAGAAGGAAGAGAAATAGAAAGGAAGGAAGGAAGGCAGAGAAGGAAAGGAAGGAAGGAAAGAAAAAAGAAATAAG
>ML685767.1:373613-385644 GCA_007922175.1 Pelusios castaneus
AAAGAAAAAAGAAATAAGGAAGGAAGGGAGAAAGGAAGGAAGAGAAAGAAAAAGAAAAAAGAAGGAAGGAAGAGAAAGAAAGAAAAGAAGGAAGAGAAGGAAAGAAAAAAGAGGGAAAGGAGAAAGAAGGAAAAGAGAAAGGAAGCAAAGAGAGAAAAAGGAAGGAAGAGAAAGCAGGAAAAAAGGAAGGAAGCAAAGAGAGAAGAACAAAGGAAGAGAAAGAAGGAAGAAAAGGAAGGAAGAAAAGAGAGAAGAAAGAAAAAGGAAGAAGAAAAAGAGCCACAGGATGGCCCCGGAGCCCAGCTGCAGAAAGAAAGAAAGAAAGAAAGAAAGAAAGAAAGAAAGAAAGAAAGAAAGAAAGAAAGAAAAAGCCACAGCACAGCCCCAGCTCGGGGGATGGGGGGGGCTGCTGGGCATCCCTCTAAGCTGCGCGGCCGCGTACCCGTACCCGTGCAACTTACAGGGAACATAGCATGGGGGTGCGGGTTGGGCTGGAGAAGGGAAGAGACAGGCTCAGGCTGGAGAAGGGAAGAGGCACGGATCGGGCTAGAGAAGGAGAGAGGCACAGGGCAGGCTGGAGAAGGGAAGAGGCGCGGATCGGGCTGGAGGAGGGAAGAGGCGCGGATCGGGCTGGAGGAGGGAAGAGGCTGTTGATGCCCCTGGCTGTGTCTGGGGTCGTGCACTGGGTAACTCGAAGGGGTGGAAGGCCACAGTGTTGATGAATCCCCTTCGCTCCAGACTCAGACACAGCTGGGACATAACTGGCTCCCAACAATCCAAATAACACAGCCTTGATGTTTCCCGGTTGCAGGAACTGATAACCTGTTCCCAATAACGAAATAATAGTATCAGTCTCAGCCGGTTTCTGCTTTCAATAATAACACAGCCTTGAAAGTTTGGTTTTCGTCCAAGGAGAAGAGAAGGGGGGTAGAATCCTTTTACACACACAGACTGGGAAATGCTGACAGCCCAGATCCAGCTAGTATTCAACTATATAAAAGCAATTGTAACCAAAGGGGGGTTGCGCATGATTTGAGACGTGTCTGTCTCCGTGTGCCTGCTTGAGATCTCAAATAAATCTTAGTGTGCTTCTCCGCCCTGGTGTGTTTATTGGTGCTGCGCACTCCGGGCAACGAACCCACTGTTGCTAGGAGCCCCTGCCTGTCTTCAGGTGTCCTACCGGCAACAAGGCGCGGATCGGGCTGGAGGAGGGAAGAGGCGCGGATCCGGCTGGAGGAGGGAAGAGGCATGGATCGGGCTGGAGGAGGGAAGAGGCACGGATCGGGCTGGAGGAGGGAAGAGACAGGCTTGGGCTGGAGAAGGGAAGAGGCGCGGATCCGGCTGGAGGAGGGAAGAGGCATGGATCGGGCTGGAGGAGGGAAGCGGCGCGGATCGGGCTTGAGGAGGGGAGAGGCGCAGATCGGGCTGGAGGAGGGGAGAGACAGGGTCAGACTGGAGGGGGGGGAGAGGCGCGGATTGGGCTGGAGAAGGAGAGAGGCACAGGTCGGGCTGGAGAAGGGAAGAGACCGGCTCGGGCCGGAGAAGGGAAGAGGCGCGGATCGGGCTAGAGAAGGAGAGGCGTGGGTCAGGCTGGAGAAGGGAAGAGGCGTGGGGAGAGGCTTGACTCAGAGCCAAGGAGCCTGGGAGTCGTGGCCAGAACTCCAGAGCTACTTCACACCTGGCTCCCTGGAGGGGATTGCCAGGGAGCCACAAGGGGGCAGACAAAGAGCCGCATGCGGCTCTCGGAGCCGCTGTTGCCGACCCCTGGGCTAGAAATTACTGTACAGGCTAAGCATATATGTATTTATCTGTCCTGTTCAGCACATTGTCAGTGCTTCACAAATAATAATAATCCCCATCCCTCAGGTGAGACAAGTTCAGTGCTTTGTGCATCATTTTAGGCCACCATCTGATAAATTTATCCTGTATGTTTGTTTCTTCATTAATATAGATGGCTGAAAATATACAGAACTGCAAAAAGCTGTTTTTCAATAGGAATGCTAGCCAAGACTTGTGTAAATACCAAGCAAGACCTTTTCAGAGTCTTCTCTGAGCACCATGAGAAATCTTTCATATGGCAGGGGCTATGTAATTTAATCCACTCCTCCCCCCATCCAAACCTAATGACTAATCAATGAGGTATTAGGAAGATCCTGGCAGAGCTGTAATAGGAGCTTTAGGCTTCAGAGTGTGGTGGAAGAAAAGAGCAGGAAGCTGGGACTGCAGGAAAGCTCAGGGGAAGATTTGCTTATTGTTCATAAAACAGCAATAAAAGGATATTTTATTCAGGGTTCTGGCTGAATTCTCTGAGATCCCTAAGCAAAGATTTCTAATTCCCTGTGGCTTTTTCATTTATTATTATTTTTATTAATATTATTAAAGAACATAAAATGCTGATCTGTCTCAGATTCAGAATTAGGGCTATGACTTCTGTCACTCAAAAGTTGGGAAGAATTACATTTGAGACAAGGAATATTTTGATTAAATCATGGATTTTATGAAAATTAGCAACATCCATGCATTTTGCCTGGTTTCCACCTACCATTATGCTACTTTTCTACAGTGCTTTTTTTCTAAAAAAAAAGGTACCGGAACTCCTATTGATGTCCGTCGTGTCATAAAGAAATAACACTGAAAATAGTGCAGTAAACAGTAAATTTTTGAATATATCAAAGAAATAAAAATACAAGGTTAAAAACTGTTAAGTTTTATTAACTATGCAGGCCGCTAATATACTGAAAGACAACCTGTGAGGTCTTACAGCAGGGGTCCTCACACTTTTTAAATAGGGGGCCAGTTCACGGTCCCTCAGACTGTTGGGGGGCCGTATTATAATTAGAAAAAAACGTGAATGCGTAGCTATCACGTCTGCTGCTGGCCTGTGTTTCTGGGTACTGGGTGGCAGGCAGTAATGCATCCACACACTTTTTGTTGGTGCTGTGGGCTCCGGCCAGGCCCAGAGTGTGGGACTGACCGATGTTAGCCTGCTGGCCTGCTGTTGTGTACGCAACTAGTAGCCAATGTTCCCTCTAGGTTTGGTGGCTTGTGTGCAAAATTTTCAAGCCGTGTGAAAAACTTTTTCAGAATAAATTTTTGGGGAAAACTCACAAGACAGAAATTATAGGCATTAATTGAAGATAAAGTGACTGTAAATAGAATTAATTAATTAATTGTGTTTAATTAATTTAATTGGAATGAATTTGGAATTGAAATCTAATTTTAAGAAAGGTTTTTATTTAAAATTAATTTTTAAAAAGTTTTTAAAAAGAAGGGAGAGAAAGAAAAAAGAGAAGGAAGGAGGAGACAAAGAAAAAAAGAAAGAAAGGAAGGAAGCAAAGACAGAAAGAGCAGGAAGGAAGGAAGACAAAGAAGAGAAAGAAAAAAAGGAAAGGAAGAAAGAAGAGAAAGGAAGGCAGGGAAGAGGAAGACAAAGAAGAGAAAAAGAAAAAAAGGAAAGGAAGAAAGAAGAGAAAGGAAGGAAAGGAAGAGGAAGAGAAAGGAAGGCAGGGAAGAGGAAGACAAAGAAGAGGGGAAAAAAAGGAAAGGAAGAGGAAGAGAAAGAAGAGAAAGGAAGCAGCCCCGGGGGCCTGGAGGGGGCGGTGGGGGCTGCCGGCCTGCGCGGGGGTCCCTCCTTGTCCCCACCCCCACCCCTCTAACCCGGGCCGTCTCCTTGTCCCCACCCCCACCCCACAACCCGGCCCGTCTCCTTGTCCCCACCCCACAACCCGGGCCGCCTCCTTGTCCCCACCCCCACCCCTCTAACCCGGGCCGTCTCCTTGTCCCCACCCCACCCCTCTAACCCAGCCCGTCTCCTTGTCCCCACCCCCACCCCTCTAACCCGGCCCGTCTCCTTGTCCCCCCACCCCTCTCCAGGCCTCCCTCCAGCCCCCTTACCTGGCCGGAGGCTGGGAACTACAGGGACGGCCGGCAGAGCTGCTTGCCGGCCAGTCCGCTCCCGCCCTGAGCACGCTGTAACTGCGCATGCTCAGGGCGGGAGATTTAAATCTCCCCAGCCCGGCCCAGCCTGCACAGCTGGCAGGGAGCAGCGGGGACCGAACGCGGCCCCGGCAGGGCAGACAGACCCCGGCAACGGAGCCTGATCCTGGCCCTGTGCCGGGAGGCTGACGCTGTCGGCAGAGCGGGGCGGGGTCGGCTCTGGGCCGGGAAGTCGAGGCGGCCGGTGGGTGGGAGAAGGAAAAAAAGGTGCCGGAACGCCGTTCCAGTGCGTTCCGGCAGAAAAAAAGCACTGCTTTTCTAAATCATTCTTCTCAGAGCCATTATAAAGACGCCTGAGAGCCAAGAACAACTTCTTTTTCTCCTCAGTAGCTCTTCTCTGTGCTTCAGATGCATTCCCATGATGCAGTTTTAATGATGGATCATCTATTTACAACCAGGTGGCATCTCTCTGAAATTCAAAGCATACAGCAGCCTCTTGGAAGCCGACCCAACAAAATGTGAAAGTGGTATATGTATGACAAAACCTGTGATTTTGGATTAAACAAAATCCCTATAAGTCATGAGGTTTCTCATAGAATGGACAAGATCCCAATCCGGAACAAAAAAGATTAACAGAAGACTCACAGTCTCAAAGTTCTCCCTAATTTAATTCCATTCAAATCCATATAATTTTACTAGCAATTTATTTGGCCCAGAAATCCTGTAGTTCCTACTTTGTAGAATAATATGGCAGTATTTTAATAGCTATAGAAAATGACTGAGTCTCATGTTAACATTCCAAAGGGGTAGCCATGTTAGTCTATTGCAGAAAACCAACAGAGTCCTGTGGCACTTTTAAAGTCTAACAGATTTATTTATCGCATCTTTGGCTCTTCTTATCTTTTGGGTTGCCGACCCCTGGGCTAGGGGGACCTAGGGGTAGGTCCATGGGGAAGGGGGAGCACCCTTTTCCCAGTGCCAGGGGGCTCAGCCTTTGCCCCATTGTACATAGGTTAGGGCTACCCCACGTCTACACTGGCTTAAGACATCTTTAGGGAGTCTACTTAAGCCCTAAATCGAACTAAATCTAGATTTAATAAAGACAACAGAGTCCTGTGGCACTTTTAAAGACTAACAGATTTATTTATCGCATGAGCTTTCATGGGAGAAGATCCCACTTCGTCAGACGCTTCGAAGATCTTTTCCCACGAAAGCTCATGCGATAAATAAATCTGTTAGTCTTTAAAAGTGCCACAGGACTCTGTTGTCTTTCTACAGTAGACTAACACGGCTACCCCTTTGGAATTAGATTTAATAAAGTTGACTTAATTTTCATTGTCGACTTTATTTTCCTTAAGTCGACTTAAGCAACTGTAAACTGTAGTGTAGATGCAGGATAAATTAAGTCAACTTAAGCAAGCTTAAATCGACTTAATTTACAAGTGTAGACGCACCCACTTTGATCACAGGAGGAGGGGCGAGCAGGGAGAGTGGAGCTGCTCTCTCTCTGCTGGCTGTCCCCTTCCTGTGAGCACAGCGGGACAGAAGCGGCAGAGCCCCGTTCGGCAGCTGCTCTCTCTCCCTGCCTGCCTTCCTTGTGTGGGTGCAGTGGGACCAAAGCCGCACCACGGGAGGGGGCCAGAGGGCGCAGCCGGCAGGCACAGTGCTGCACCTTCGGTCCTGCTGCCTTCACAGGAGGAGGGCAGGGAGAGAGAGCAGCTCCCAAGTGCAGCTCTGCCGCTTCCAGCTGGTGACTGTGCTCACAGGAGGGGAGGGGGAAAGGGGCCAACAGAGAGGGAGGAGCAGCTGCCGGGTGCGGAGCTGCTGCTTTGGCCCCAGTGGCTCCTCTGGCCCGTGCACCCTCCCTCACCTAAGGAGGCAGGGGACAAGATGCAACTGCGTGCGGAGCCAGCCCCAGTGGATCCTCAGGGGGTGTGGTGTGGGTGCTGGCTTACACCTTCCCATGCTCATCCCTGTCACGTGTCCCAGAGCTGCCAAGGGTGCCAAAAGTTCCATCCAGGCTTGCTGGCTGCTCCTCCATGCTGGACCTGCTCCTCTGGTTGGCTCAGTGGTGAAGTGGGAGGCTGAATCATAGAATCATAGAATAATAGGGATGGAAGGGACCTCATGAGGTCATCTAGTCCAACCCCCTGCTAAAAAGCAGGACCACTCCCACTAAATCAGCCCAGCCAGGATTTTGTCTAAGCAGGCCTTAAAAATCTCCAAAGATGGAGATTCTACCACCTCCCTAGGTAACCCATTCCAATGCTTCACCACCCTCCTAGTGAGAAAGTTTTTCCTAATATCCAACCTTGACCTCGCCAGCTGTAATTTGAAACAATTGCTCCTTGTTCTGTCCTCTGTTACCATTGAGAACAGCCTACCTCCCTCTTCTTTGGAGCACCCCTTCAAGTAGTTGAAGGTTGCTATCAAGTCTCCCCTCAGTCTTCTCTTCTGTAGACTAAATAAGCCTAGTTCCTTCAGTCTCTCCTCATAAGTCATGTGCCCCAGCCCCCTAATCATTTTGTTGCCCTCCGCTGGACTCTTTCTAATTTGTCCACATCCTTTCGGTAGTGGGGAGCCCAAAACTGGACACAGTATTCCAGATGCGGCCTGACCAATGCCGAATAGAGGGGAATTATCACATCCCTCGATCTGCTGGCAATACTCCTACTGATGCAGCCTGATATGCCATTGGCCTTTTTGGCAACAAGGGCACACTGTTGGCTCTTATTCATCTTCCCATCCACCATAACCCCCAGGTCCTTTTCTACATCGCTGCTACTTAGTCGATCGGTCCCCAGCCTGTAGCAGTGTATGGGATTTTTTCGTCCTAAGTGCAGGACTTTGCACTTGTCTTTGTTGAACCTCATGAGGTTTCTTTTGGCCCAGTGTTCCAATTTGTCCAAGTCTCCCTGGATCCTGTCCCTGCCCTCCAGAGTATCTACCATTCCCCCCAGCTTGGTGTCATCCACGAACTTACTAAGCACGCAGTCTATTCCATCATCAAGATCATTAATGAAGAGGTTGAATAGAACCAGCCCCAGGACCGATCCCTGGGGCACTCCACTCGTTACCGGTTGCCAACCAGACATCGAGCCATTGATTCCTACCCGCTGAGCCCGTTGATCTAGCCGTTTTCGATCCACCTTACGGTCCACTCGTCCAACCCATACTTCCTTAACTTGCCGACGAGAATGCTGTGGGAAACCGTATCAAAAGCCTTGCTAAAGTCAAGGTATACCACGTCAACGGCTCTTCCCGCATCCACAAATCCAGTCATCTCATCATAGAAGGAAATCAGGTTGGTCAGGCACGATTTGCCCTTGGTGAATCCATGTTGACTGTTCCTGATCACTCTATTTTCCTCCAAGTGTTTCAGGATGGATTCTTTGAGGACCTGCTCCATGATTTTCCCAGGGATTGAGGTGAGGCTGACCAGTCTGTAGTTCCCCGGATCCTCCTTTTTTCCTTTCTTGAAGAGAGGTACTATATTTGCCTTTTTCCAATCCTCTGGGACCTCCCCCGTTCGCCACGAGTTCTCAAAGATAATGGCCAGTGGCTCTGCAATCACTTCCGCCAGCTCTCTCAGCACCCTCGGATGCAGTTCATCCGGCCCCATGGACTTGTGCACATCCAGTTTCTTTAGGTAGTCCCATACCTGATTTTCCATCACCGAGGGCTGCTCTCCTCTCCATTTTGTGTTACCCCATGTAGTAGCCTGGGAGCTGGCCCTCCCTGTGAAGACTGAAGTAAAAAAAGCATTGAGTACTTCAGCCTTTTCCGCATCATCCACCACCAGGATGCCTGCCCCATTCATTAAGGGACTTACACCACCTTTGATCCTTTTCTTGTTGCTGATATACTTATAGAACCCCTTTCTGTTATCCTTCACATCTCTTGCTAGCTGCAACTCCAATTGTCCTTTGGCCTTTCTGATTTTATCCCTGCAGTCCCGAGCAATATCTTTATACGCCTCCCTTGTCATCTGTCCAAGCTTCCACTTCTTGTAAGCTTCCCTTTTATGTTTCAGCTCCCCGCAGAGTTTCCTGCTAAGCCACGCTGGTCGCCGTCCACATTTGCTGTTCTTTCTGCACATCGGAATGTTATCTTCCTATGCCTTTAACATGGTTTCTTTAAAATACAGCCAGCTGTCTTGGACACCTTTCCCCTTCAGATCAGCCTCCCAAGGGATCCTGCCCATCAGCTCCCTAAGGGAGCCAAAATCTGCTTTTCTGAAGTCCAGGGTGTGTGTTCTGCTTCTTTCCTTCCTTCCTTCCATTGATCAGGATCCTGAACTCTACCATCTCACGGTCGCTGCTGCCCAGGTTGCCATTTACTTCTACTTCCCCGATCAATTCTTCTCTGTTTGTGAGCAATAGGTCTAGAGGTGCAAGGCCCCTAGTTGGTTCCTCCAGCATTTGTACTAGGAAGTTGTCCTCAATATTCTCCAAAAACTTCCTGGATTGCCTGTGCACTGCTGTATTATCTTCCCAGCAGATGTCAGGATAATTGAGGTCCCCCATAAGAACCAGGGCCTGCGATGATCTGGAAACTTCTGTTAGTTGTCCTGAAGCAGTGTCCTCTCAGCCAAAGGCTGCTCTTTCCTGCTAGAAGTGGTTCCCTAGGTGCCAAAGCTCTGCTAGTGTCCTTTTCCAGCCCTACTCCTCTCTTCTGTAGGCTCAGCATTGCTCCCAAGTGCCTTGGAGACAGCCTTAGAGTCAAGGTAAATTGACAAAAATGTCAGCTTCTAAGAAACCAAAGTTAGATGTCCGTTCATTTCAACTTTTCTGGACTGATACATTTGGTTTTAGATCCACATACCTGTGTGAGCAGGTATTTTCACACATGAAGTCTGTCCTCTGCCCCTTTCGGAGCCAGCTAACAACCGATCACTCAGAGGCATGTGTGCAGCTTAAAGTATCCAAATACGAACTGGACATTGGAAAACTCAGCAAGGAAAAGCAAGGGCAAGGATCACACTACAAAAATTGCATTTTAATTTGATTTTAATAAGAATGTCAGTAAAGTTATTTACTTTAGTGTTTACATACATACAATGATAGTTGTAATCTTGTAGAGACCTGCTTAAACATTCAAATTTATTACCGGCACCCGACATTGTAAATTAGTGTGAATCGATGAAGACTCGGCACACTACCTCTGAAAGGTTGCCTATCCCTGCCCTAAGATATAATCGCATTTGCTCTGATCCTTTAGACAAAGACAGCCACCTTCAGGATCTCTATCAAGCATTCTTAAAACTACAGTACCCACCCACAGAAGTGAAGAAACAGATTGACAGACCCAGACGGGTACCCAGAAGTCAACTACTACAGGAGAAGCCCAAGAAAAAAAAACAACAGAACGCCAGTGATCGCCACCTACAACCCCCAAGTCAGATCTCTTCACCACAGCATCAAAGATCTACAGCCTATTCTATAAGACGATCCCTCACTCTCTCAAGCCTTGGGAGACAGACCTCTCCTCGCTTACAGACAGCCCTCCAACCTTAAATGGATACTCATGAGCAACTACGGATCAAACAACAGAAACATTAAAGCAGGAACATATCCCTGCAACAGACCACGCTGCCAACTTTGCCCTCATATCTACACTAAAGACACCATCACAGGACCAAATCGAGCCACCTACTCCATCAAAGGCTCATTCACCTGCTCATCCACCAATGTGATTTATGCCATCATGTGCCGGAAATGCCCCTCTGCCTTATATATTGGACGAACAGGACAGTCTCTGCGCAAAAGAATAAATGCACACAAATCTGACATCAGAAATTGCAACACTCAAAAACCAATAGCAGAACACTTCAATCTCTCAGCTCACTCCATTGACGATTGCTCATAGCTGTGCTGAAACAGATGAATAACAAATGACAGCTTCAAAGAGAAACTGCAGAACTCAAATTTAGATGCAAATTTGACTCCGTTGCCTTGGGGTTAAACAGGGACTTCGGATTTTTCTCTCATTACAACAGGTGATTTGACCTCATCGTCCTCTATGTGCTGTTCCTCAGTGTTTGAATCCTAACACCAATTTTGATTTGCTGTTACAGTCTGACCTGATCCTATGTCATACTCTTCCATGCATTTAATTTCCTCCCATTCTGTAATTTTTCCATCTTCAAAGCATCTGACGAAGTGGGATTTTCTCCCACAAAAGCTCATGTGATAAATAAATCTGTTAGTCTTTAAAAGTGCCACAGGACTCTGTTGTTTTTCATGTTAACGTGTCTTTGCCAAAGAAGTGACAATACCAAAATGAATTTGTGTTGCCAAGACCTAGGAACAGAGAGATAGAATGGTGTGTGAGCACTGCTCATCTTCAGAGGCTCGTAAAGCTGGGAGATATAGGAGATTAGGAAGTGCAAGTTCCAGAGGGGTAGCAATGTTAGTATAGTTCAGCAAAACAAACAAGGAGACTTGTGGCACTTTTAAAGACTAACATAAAAATTGAATAAAAATATGGAATGCTTCATGACACGCAAATTAGTGAAATGTTCTTTGTTTGTATGTGATAAATAAATGTGTTAGTTTCTAAAAGGGCCACAAGACTCCTTGTTTATTAGGAAGTGCAGTTTGTGTTGGGAACATTCTCACTGTGCTAGAGCTGCAAAATAATAAGGGGGACTGAGAGGAGAAACACTGAAAGGATATGGTAGAGCATGCTATAGCGTGTGTTATAGATTCTTGATGCAGACATAATCATAGAGTATGCATACGCTTCAGTTCCTTTCTCCACACACCTATAATGCATATTCTAAGAGGTGGCCTTTGGCTATTGTGGGCCTTAGGTGAAGGCCCATTGTGGGGCCCCCATAGGCCTTCGAGAGCCCCCTATAGGCCCATGGGGGCTCCCCTCTGCTTCCCTACCTTCCCCTCGCCACCCCTCTCCCTGGCCCTAGCTCCCCTCACGTGGCCCCAGTCCCCGGAGCCTGAGGCTAATACAGCTTTTGGGGTAGGCAGAGCAGGCGATGGGGCCCCTTACTGCTCGGGGCCCTAGGCATGCGCCTGCTTCGCCTACCCCAAAAGCTGCCTCTGCATATTCTTCAATTCTGGCAGCCTCTACTTCTCTTCTAGTACATAAGACTTGAAGACATTCTGGAGTTCTTTAACTGCTGGTTTGGCATGATAATGACAAGTCTCCAAAGCTTTAAATAATTAAATAATAACTTGAAGAAAAAAGATAACTGACAGTGTAAGTAATGTATTTTACTTGGATCTCCAACAGCATCTACCTGGTTCACCAATCGATTTCCTTTGCTTTGTCACAGACACTAGTCTTAGCGCGAGTTATGCAGGGACTCCTCACATCAGGTGGAGACTGTCACTGTGACGGTAACTACCAGGAACACAGGAAACTCAAGCTCTTCATTATGCAAACAGTAATGATAAATATAGGTGATATGCAGAATGGGGTTTCAGCTTTTCTTGTTGCCTTTTGTGTTGACAGATGACATAACAGGTCTATTCATGTTCCTGATACAAGGGCTGGCGCCAAAACTGTACTTCTGCATTACTGGCATCAATCTACTTACTGCTGAATTATTCTTTTAGCATGAATCTAATGTTCATTGTATTTCCTCATTCTGCCTGCAGCTTTCACTTTCAAGGTCTTTCCTTGACCTATGGCACTCGTTTATCGAACAATACACTAAGCAATTTGTCCCCAGTACCTTCAGCTTAGAATCCCTTGGGAGCTCTGCAATAAAGTCAGAGAGTATGTAACTGGTATAGGATTTCTCTAAGACAGTATGGTGCTAATTACCACAGCACTGCATTCAGTGCTGATCCTACGAAGCTGAGCCTTAGAGCACAGCACAATTTTGCCTTCTGTCTATATATTTCATTCCTTCTTGTTGCTTTTGGCTAAGAGCATCCCTTGATGTCCACCTCTTCTAGCATCTGATAATTACATTGGTTTCAAACACTGGCGCAAAAAAGTACAAGTCTTGATCTTATACTATAATATCTAAGACAAAAGAATCTTGTGGCACTTTTAAAGACTAACAGATTTATTAATCGCACGAGCTTTCGTGGGAGAAAATCCCACTTCGTCAGACGCTTTGAAGATA
>ML685767.1:386044-421000 GCA_007922175.1 Pelusios castaneus
TCTGACGAAGTGGGATTTTCTCCCACGAAAGCTCATGCGATTAATAAATCTGTTAGTCTTTAAAAGTGCCACAAGATTCTTTTGTCTTTCTACAATAGACTAACACGGCTACCCCTTTGGAATTTGACTATAATATCTAAGTCCAGTAACTGGGTTGAGCCCCTACAAGACAATAGAGTTCATCACATTATATGGGAAAGGTGGGAAATCACAAGTGGAAGGGAAAATATCTAGGGAGCACAAGCCATACATTGTCTAGCTTCCTTTTCCCCACAAAAAATCTATGTGGCTGATGGGCTAGGTGAAAAAGTAGTCTGGGCCAAAAGGCAAAGGAAGGAATTGCAGTAAGTAGCACACTTCCTCACCCAGAACTGCAGGAGAATTGCAGTAAAATGTGTAGGAAGTTTGTAATGCTGGCAGAAAAAATTACTTCTACTGAATGTAGTGTAATACCCCTTCAGAGGATACCAGACCTGATGTTGGAAGCCTTGCTGGTTGGAAGTCCAGAGGAGGCAACCATCTGCATGGCTGGATAAGACCTGTGGCATTCAGTGCCCAAATACCTGTGGATCTGAGTCCTTTGCTTTATGTTTTTGTCCTATCTTTCAGAGCCACAGATGAAGTACATTCTCCCAACTCCAAGTTGGCCAAACCAGTGGGTGTGCACAAATGCCCCTGGAAGATTGAGACCCTTGGGGTGACAGGTCTCTAATGTCTCTAGCAGGTATATGTAGCTCAGTGCTTAGATATTTAAAATTACTTTGTTCCCCTCCATTTGCTTTTACAGAGGTTGGGGGAAAAGCATGTGGACCTTGGCTAGCAGATCTTCTAGAAATGTTAGTTACGTTTAAGACAAACTCCCAGATCTATCTCAGCATGACACACAAATGCTTTGATACCTCAGTAATGGGTGCAATATAAATACCTAAAGAGATATCACCATGGATCTTCACACCTACCTTTAAAGATCCAGTAACCACCCCAAACACACCAAGAAATCTGTTATCTAAAGCCAGGGCCTTAGATACCACAGAAAATGCTCTGAGGAGCAAGTCCAGGATGGATATATACACCTTAATGCACTCAAAACTGCCTTCACCAAACAAAACGCCAACAGAGAACCAGATCACATAATGGAACAGGCCCACACAAATATGCCAAGAGAACCTGCTTCAATATAGAAATAACACCCCCCCCCCCCACCTCAAACCACACAACCCTAATTGTCACCTACTACTCCACTCTGGAACCCATTTGGAGTGCCATCAAACTACTACCATTCATATTTCATGGGGACCCCCATCCTGAAAGAAATCTTTCCTGAACTCCCCATACCCCAGGACACACCAACTCAAAGTGGCATCAGACCCTGCCAGAACAAAAGATACAAACCTTCAGAAATGCCTTCACTGCCTTGATGATCTACACCCACACCCTTCAAGATCCAGGTATCCCACCACAATATGGAGTGTACCTCATCCACTGCACTAAATGCCCCGATAGCAATTATGTTGGTGAAACCAATCATTATACTCTCAAATGAACTCACATAGGAAAATGATAAAAGACAAAAACAGCCTATCACCTGTGGATGAACATTTTTCACAAAGGGATCACTCTAGATCTGACCTATAGGTCCTCAGCCTCAAAGGAAACCTACACAACACTTTCAAAAGATGAGCTTGGGAGCTTAATTTCATAACTTTCACTAACAATCATTGACTGAATAGAGAGCCTGGATTTATGCTTCTTACAACAATATATAACCCATTAATAACTCTGCCCCAAACCCCAGCTGCCTTTCCTCCCATGCTTGGAGGAGTGTTAATGGGCCACTTCACCTTGAATAGTCCTTTGAAATACATATAACTACCTATACTAAATAATCTTTCCCATCTCGTATTTGGCTGTGAGACTGAGTATGTTTCCCAGACCTGAAAAAGAGCTCGGTGTAAGCTCAAAGGTTTGTCTCTCACCCACTGAAGTTGGTCCAGTAAAAGATATTACCTTACCCACTGTGTCTCTAAGACACCTTTAGACGCTCAGCAATGGAAAATACTGCTTCTGTGACATGGACAGAGAACATGATAATGTTCCCCAGGTAACTGGAGTGCTAATGCATCGTTGTTTCTGAGGAGTGGAGGAACTGGAACATTGGCATGTTTCGGTGAAGGATGGACAGCTTCTAACAGGCTGAAGTAGGTTGTCAGGAAGCAGTAGTAGAAAGGGAAGGGTTGTGTTCTGAATTAAATTAAATAGCCCCCTTATCAACCAGGAGGCATTACAAGGGGTGAGGGCAGGACTGCTCATCCATATGGCTCCACTGTATAAAAACAGATGAGTTTTACTGGGGAGGACTACAGTTGTAAACAATCCACCTACAGCCTGGTTCAGCTATGGCTCTTAGATTTTCCTCCCCCTCAGTCCTTCAGATGCAGAGATGAACAGCGTAACTCATCAAGAGAGAGCGCCTACGGCAGCATCATCACTAAAAAAATATCTCAGGGCGTGACAGAAAATAAGCTTTATGGGGGACTGGATATGTTTGTGTGAAGACATTTGCTAGCTAATGATAAAACTGCACCATCACAATGAGGATGTGGGAAGAGAGTTATTTATCAAGTTAAATACCAGTGTTTATGGTTTTCCCAATTAAAGAAGAAAACTGCCTATTGCATAATCTTATACAAAAATATGTATTTATTTTAAGGGACACTGTCATCTTAAAAATCACATTTTATTTGAAAAATCTGCACTTACTATTATTGTTACAATTTACAACTAGGATTACTGTAATTGAGAGATGAGAGGAAAAAACTATAAGCTAATAGTCTCTAATTTTCAAATTTCGACAGAACTTTGTATGTAGTCAATTTCACTGTTTCTCACAGTCAATCATTTGAGCCCCAATTTGGCAAATATTAACACTTGCTTAACTTTACTCCCATCATCTATTTGGACAGGGCCTTCCCTGGGGGGGGGGGGGGGTCCAGGGCCTGTCTGCCTGTGTGGGCCCTCTGCACTCCCATGCTGGGGGGAGTGGGATGGGCTGGCCCAGAGGCCAAGCTCCACTTCCCCACCCCACTCCTGGGCCATCTACTCTGCTCCAGGGGGTGGTGAGGGCTGGCTCAGAGACCAGGCTCTGCTTCCATGCCTGAAGGCAGTGGGATGGAGGAGGGGGTCAGTGGCACAGCGCAGGGCTCGCAGAACCACAGGGCCCAGGATAGTTACCCCGCTCGCTCTACCCTAAGGATGGGCCTGTATTTGGAGGCACTGCTTACAGTGCTTAAAGTGTCTGCCTGGCGAATTGAGACCTTAGTCAATTTCCCTGTCTGTGTGGGTCTTTCTCATAGCAACCAGGGAAAACATTTAAAAAACCAGGGAACTGTAAGTAGGGAGCCTACCCCTTAATGGATGGAGAGGACTGGGACTAGCCAGCCTGGATTACAAAACAATCACCACATCTGAGGAGTCAGGTGATTCCAGTATAAAAGCAGCAGAAAGCTGCAGGGAAGGGGGGAAATGTAGGAAATAATGGCCATGCCTGCAGAGAGTAAGGCTATGGCTCAAGCCATTTCACAATGATACAGGTGTAGCTATGCTACTGCACTGCACTTGCTGCAGTGAAGTGTTTTTTCCCATTGTTGTAGTAAAGCCTCCACTCTGAGAGGTGCCAAGTCAATGGAAGAATCTTCTGTTGGCTTGCTAGGTGTCTACCTGGGACTTAGATTGGTTTAAGTGTGTCTCTGCAGACTGTGAGGGATGTAGCTAGGTTGACCTAAGTTTTAGGTATAGAGCAGGTCTAAGAAGGCTCCTGCAGGGGAGGTACTAGTGGGAAAGGCCTGTGGAGAAGACAAGCTATATGTGGGAGAGGCAGGTTTCAATTAGGGTAAATGGTGGATTCTCTGTAGTTAAAAGTCTTCAAACCACTGTAGGGATTAGGCTGGTGATTTTGCTGTTTATATAACTTTGTCAATCTCTATGGATCTTTACCTTTATATAGTTGTCATTCATTACTTTCCTCTAGTCTTAATTGATAACTTGCATCAATCTTTGTATAGTATAGCCTTAATTGGTTCAGGATGATTGACATTTGTAATGGGTCCCTATTTGTAACATTGCTTCCTGATGACTGACGTGTGGTGAGTTACATTGTTAGTAGGATTGGTCTCTCTGAGCACTCTGTAGATGTTGGAAAGCACAGGGCTTGAACCACTGCCCTAGAGGTTTTTATGGCTAGGAGTCCTCTCCTACAAGCCACTCCCTCCCAGCTTGCATTACTGTGTAAGTTTATAGCTATGTGCCCCTAGGCAATAGGTATGACAAACCTTTTTACCCAGTCTCTGCAGCATTTAAAGAAAAGTATAACATTTGAAGTAATGTAAGACTCCATATTGAAAATGTTAGACTCCATCTTTGACCAATGTATCCCATCTTGTGTGAAACTATTTCTAGAGTGAATAGCCTACATTGTTTGAGCAAGGTGTGGATGGAGGATGTATGTATATATGAACCAGTCCCAAACTGCCAGCTTGTCCTGATGAATGCGAAGTCCATTCCAATGGCTGAAGAATGTGAACACATCCCCAAAAGCAAAAGGATCCACCCCAGAAACAAAAGGATATAGTTAATCAAGCTATCAAAAAACGAGCTGGAATTCACATCCACAACTGCCTGGTGACCAACGGGGACACAGAGCCCCTGGAGCGGCGTGACCTATAAAGACTGAGTGAGACTCCAAAGTTTTGGGGGGGGACAGTTCTGCATACTGTCAGGTAATGCTAAGACTTAAGCTGTCCAAAACCTAGGCCACAAGATCAGGAGTTTGAAGAGAGAGGAAAAAAAAGAGTCAAAAGGCATAAAGATGGGAGAGACCACAAAACTGTTAAATTAGATAAAGCTGACTGACCGGTACAAAAGTGCAAACAGAAGGCAGGGTAAACTAGCTACAGAGAGGAGGGGGAGATTAACAGACCCCCAGCCCTCTGGCTAAATAACCACAAAAAGAGAAGGAGGGTCAGAGAGCTCTCTGACAATCTCCTGACAATCAGAAAAAAACAGCTGGACCTTAGGAGTTGGAAAAACACCACATCACTACATTTCTTGAGCAATAAAAGGTTTGTTGGGGGGGGGGGGAGGCGAATTTGAAGTTATTTTGTCTCAGCTAACTCTGAGGCAGAAAGACTCTGGGGATTTGATTGACCCCCCATGAGCACTCCCCATCTGGCTCTCAGTGGGACGTGGACCGGGTACAAACCCTGGAAGCCTGGCCAGCTAACAGGAAGATCAGACCAGCTATCTGATAAAGGAAAGGTAATTAAAGTAAAGGAGTTCAGAGTAGCGACAGGCTCCTAAACAAAAAGTAACACAAAAAGTTTTAAGGTTTTTCCCAGCTTTATGCTGAGACTCTTAGGTAAATGAACAATAGCTGCATCAGCCTTGGGTTTGGGGTTGATGTAGGAATTGGGGGAGGTATAGGATTTGCTTTGGGTATAATTAGCATTTCTGCTTCTCTGTGTGTGCTTATAAATTCTCTTATTTTATCAATTATGAAGTTGTGTTAGACAGTGTGTGTGAGGAAATTATAAACAGTGACCAGGTCTGAGACTATATCCTGTGTGCAGCTGCCCCAAAGCCAAGGCTTTGAAAGCAAGGGGTGCACAGGTGAACCTCGTGACTCACTGGATCCCCTTCTCGTGTGAGTGCATAAACGGGCACCCTCTGTACTTAGTGTCCGTGCTGGTATAACTCTGCTGCTGGAGGGAGGAAAGTGTGAATGGAGGATAACCGTTGACCAGGTCTGGGACTAAATCCTGTACGCAACAGTGCACAGGTGAACCTCGTGACCCAACGGGTGTGAATGAGATCCCCATACAACAGCACAAAGAGTCCTGTGTGATTGTGTTTTACATATGGGTTTGTGTGTATTAGGCTCTGTTATACTCTCGCTGTCATGTGTTTAAAGCCATAATTGATGCAAAACCCTGAATCTGTATCCATGCAATAAGCAGCATTGCAGTTTAGAGTGTTTGTGGATATATTGAGTATTTATTGTACTGCTAGTCACTGCCTTAAACTGTGTAATCATAGTGCCTTAATAAATGTCACATGCATAGTAAATAGACAAAAATCATTGTTAGTGGTGGTCTTTGCCTAGGGGCTTCAGGAGCGTCCCAACATCCGCATTTAAAAGGACCGGGTATTTGTTTAGGTACCCTTCCCCCTTAAGGGGATAAAGCTCTAACACATAGCATCTGAGAGAAGGCGCGTCGGTGCGCACCCAACAGGGACCCCGCTCTTTCTCATGTTCAGCTTCCCTGGCCAGGTAGCTGCCACGACCAACAGACTCCAGCAACGGACTAAAGCCACAATCAGGACTGGTAATTGAATGAACTGCAGAATATCTTCTGATCTCTCTCTCTCTCTCTCTGTTTGTGTGTGTGTGTGGGGGGGGGTATAAGCTAGTTTATAATTTTGTTTCCTTCTATAATAAACATGGTGTGTTGCCTTTTCCCCTTTAAAAGATCTTGGGTACTCTTTTTGGTATAACACCATGACTGAGGACATCAGTAATTCAGCCAGAGGTTGGGGATCTATTACAAGAGTAGGTGGGTGAATTTCTGTGACCTGCGCTGCAGGAGGTCAGACTAGGTCACTGGTTTTCAAACTTTTTTTCTTGGAACCCAGCTGGAGCGCTGGCGAAAGCGCGGGGCTCCTTTCGGCCAGGACCACTCAGGTCCCAGCTAGGAGGGAGCCCCGCGCTCCCTTCTCTGGGGGACCTGAGTGGTCCCGAGGAGAAGGGAGCCGGGACAAGCTGCTAGCGGCTTCCTGGGGAGAAGGGAGCAGGGGCTCACTTTCCCCCCTAAGTCGACTAAGTTGACTTAGGGCATCCACACTGCTTAAGTCGACTAAAAAGAAATCTGATTGGTGCTGTCATGCAAGGTGTCCTTGGCTACTTTTGCAGTCTTCTTTAAACTTGTTATGCTATACTGCTTCTTATCTGCTTCTTATCTGTTGGCATTAAGTAAATTTGCCACTCTCTTTATAGTGAATTCATGTAGTGTAACTAGATGTTTCCGACTTTCTGAATTGTTTTGTTTCTTAAATTCCTTCCTTTTCCCTTTCTATTCCTTCAGAAACACAATGCCAGTAATGAATAGTCTTTCTTTGATTTTTTTCCCCCCACTCCCTATTTCTGCCACTGATCAGTTTCCAAAGAGTTAAATGGTAACAGAACCACTGCATACCATTGTCACTTGGGATTTTCACTTTCTTCCCAATAGGCCTCTGATTCTAGAGACTTGGTTGTGCTATTCTTCCCCTTAACGGAGTGCTGAATGTGAGGAGCAAGATGGCACTTGGCTGATTTTACAGACAGGGAATCTGAGGTTAAGTGACTTGCCCACAGTCAGTCAGTAGGCTACTGGCAGAGTTGGAAACAGAACCCAGATTTTCTGAGGCTATGGACACACAACAAACTTGTCCCGCAATAAGCTGTTGCGGGACAAGGAAAGCACTATAAATATAGCGCTTTTGTGTGTGCATATGTAACCTTTGGGTGGGCTAAATTCATTTAATTGCCCTTCTCCAGTGCCCCACAGAAATCAATCCCAACCCCTATGGGGAAAGCAGCTGGAGACCCAGGATCCAGTCTGTACAGGAATCATGGCGAAGCTTGCTCAGAGCTACACTCACACATTAAAATACTACTAAAAACAAACATAACAATGAACTTTATTAACTACTAACTAAATGAACCTTATCCTAAGAAAACAAACTACAATTAACCAAGAACAATCCCTTGCATGAAAGATACCCAAGAGTCCCAAAGTCTGTGTGGAGTTCACCCAACTCTCAGCTACAGTCTCTGTTCCAGTGTAGAGGCTTGAGTGGCAAGAAATAGCTGTCCTCTTCTTTCTTTGCTGGGATCCTCTGTAGCATTCCATGCAGGCTTTCTCTTCTCCTCTGCAACCAGCCCTCAGTCCCATATGCATGTCTGCAAGGTCTGTCGCAAATGACTCCTTTACATGGAGAAAACATCTTGTTCACTCCTGGCTCAGCTCCTCTCCAGAACACTGAGCACATGGTCTCCCCTCAAGGCAGCTCCTGCCTGCTGTCTGCTCAGGCTGCTGCTCTCCAGTCATCTGACTGACAACATCACATCACACCAGCAGGGTACACTGTGGAGCATGCTCAAATTGCTACCACTCCCTGCTTCTGGAAGTTTCCAGTTGTGGGTCACTAATCTGCCCAGCAACAGTAACCCACCCTCAGCAGGTCTCTGAGATAGCCTTTTCAGGCATATAGGTTACACATACATGCTTCTTTACGCTACAAGGACCAGTGCATGGTGGGCACCTGTCCCACCATGCACTGCCCACAACCAGCCTTTTGGCTGGCAGTGGGTTGCCCCAGGGGTTTACTGGGCTAGGGGGCTGGCTGCAGCCCCTGAAGCCCAGCCACCAAGCTTGGGGGCGGCGGCGGGGGCAGCTGCAGCCAACCCCCCCCACCACCTGCCAGGCTTTGAGTGGCGGTGGGGGCTGCGCACTGAAGCACAGCAGCCCCCGCCACCACCCAAAATCTGACAGGTGGCGGAGGGGCCAGCTGCAGTCCCCGCCGCCACCCCAAGCTTGGTGACTGGCACTTCAGCGCCGCAGCCCTCGCTGCCACCCGAAGCTCAGTGGGCGGTGGAGGGGGCCATCTGTAGCCCCTGCTGCCACTCGAAGCCTGGCAGGTGGCAGTGGGGGCTGTGGCGCTGAAGCACCAGCCCCCTAGCTCAGCCACCGGGCTTTGGGTGGTGGCAGGGGCTACGCGCTTCAGTGCCGCAGCCCCTGCCACCACCCGAACTCCTGCAGCTGGACTAAGGGGCTGGCCCAAACCGGTGAGGGCAGCCTGTTCAGGCCAGCCCCCTAGCTTCGGGTGGCGGCAGGGGCTGCGGTGCTTCAGCACACAGCCCTGCCACCCGAAGCCCGGCGGCTGAGCTAGGGGGCTGGTGCTTCAGAACCGGTTGGGAGCTCCCCAACCCCAGCAGCAGGCAGAAGGGATGAAGCCACCTGAGCTTGGGGGTTCCTGAGCAGGAGCCCCCAGTTCAGAGGACCAATCCCCGGAGCCATGGAACCTGGAAGCTCCAATAATGGTCAATTTTACTGATCTGCTAGAGCAGTGAAATTGACATATTTGACAGTTCTAATGTCCCAGAGTGTCCTCGCTTGGCACTCTGGGACATTTCCGGAGGCTGTCTAATGTGGAAAATCTGTACACACGAGCACTACCATGGAACAGCTGTTCCGCAATAAGCCTAACCACTCTCGATTTGAGTGGTTTAACTGTTGCAGGTCAAGGGTGTTGCCACGCAACAGGGAAAATGTTCATGTGTACGCTCCACGCTTTATTGCATGGTAAGGAGCCTTATCACACAATAAAGTCATTGTGTGTACATGGCCTCAGTCTAGTTTAGTGCCTTACCCCCTAGGTCCTATGGCTCTCAAGATAAGTGAGCCTTGGCAGATGTGGCAGAAGGAAGGCATTCCTTTCTTTTTCAATTAGCTTGGCTCACATAGTTCATGAGCAATTTAGAGAACTAATCTGGGCCCATTGTCCCAGATTCTGTCTCTCAGAGCTAACCAAAGGGCAGTCAAATTTTATTGATCCTTGAAACAAATTGAACATAAAATCTCCAGTAAAAGAGCAAAGAAATTTGTTATACACAAATACCACCTATTTGATAGCAACAGATGTAGCAGGGAAATTAAGAGCAGAAATGTGTGAGGCTGTCTGACAAGTGTCCAGTAAGGAATAAGAAGGCTGCACCCTTTCAAGACTCTGAATCAGAGTACCTACAATGCGGTCACTGTGACAGCCCTCCGGGTTAATACTGAATCTGTCGATGTCCACTATTAACCTAGCTCATTGCACAAGCCAATTTGAGTCCTGCAGGGCCCTGTGTGGCAGAGAAGCCTGGGATGATGGTCTGAAAAGATCATTTCCTTCCACAGATTTGGACTGGAAAGTGTGACATGGGCTGGCAAGGGATCACCTCACTGTCTAGGGTCCTAAGGCCCAAGTAAGGGTGGAGCCTGGGACACCGCACTTTGCGGGGACAACAATTTAAAGCCCGATGAGGAAGAGCCAGCCCGGCAAAGCCGCTTTGCCAGGGCGGGGCGGGGCTCACGCTAGAGCCCTGCACAGGCAGGGCCGTCCCTAGAGGGGAGCGGGGCCCAGGGCCAATCGGCCTCCGCGGGGCCTCCCCCCATGCTGGAGGGAGCGCAGTGGTCCGGCCCGGTCGGCCCCTGGGGAACCAGCCCCGACCCTGAAAGCCGCGACCGCGGGGCGGCGGAGAGGAGCCGGGAAGGCGGGGAGCCACGGCTCAGGCCGCGGCCGCAGGGCGGTGGAGAGCCGTACCCGCGGCCCCAGGGCGGCGGAAAGCTGCGGCCGCAGGGAGCTGAAGCCGCCCGCCGGCGGGGAGCCAGCCCCTAGTGGGGCTTCAGGTTGCCGCGGCCGGCGCCCCAGCCAGGGTCCCGAGACCTCACCGGGAGCCGGGACCCATCCCGCCAGACCAAATGCGGCCTAGCGAGGGGTGTGGCCGTAAGAAGGGGGCAGCAGGCTGGTCCAGAGCCGGGCCCCGCTCACTGGCCCCGTCCCAGGGCCTTTCTGCTCCGCCCTGGGAGTGGGGGGGGGGGGTCCAGGCCAGTCCAGTCCAGGGGAAGGCCTCCTGCCCCCCCCTCCACTGAGCAGGGTGTAGCATGGCCGTGGGGGGCCGCAGCACGGGCCCCGCACTGAGCGGGACAGCGCGGGGCCCGGGGCGATTGCCCCGTTCCCCCCCAAGGACGGCCCCCTGCACAGGGGAGTGTGATCGAGCGCTCTGGACGATACCCCAACGACCGGCCAGCCTCCAGCAGCCCCTTCCTTCCTCCCTCCCCCCAGGGCCCTGGCCGGTGCAGGGGGAGAGGCACCCCGCACTCCAGTAAGGTCGGGCGGCTCCCTCTGCCCCCCAGGAGCGCGCGAGCGGCAGGGCGTAGCGGGGTACGGCCAAAGGCCGGGCGGGGCGGGGCGGGGGGAGACCCGTCCTCAGGCGGCGGTCGCAGCGCTTCGAACCTCCCCTTATCCTGCCAGCCGCCGCGCCGGGACTCGGGAGGCGGAGCCTCGGGCAGGGGCGGAGCGGAGCTAGGGCGGACAGGAAGGAGCGGAGCGGAGCGGGCGGCGCGGAGCCATGGCAGCGGCTGCGGAGAGAGGTGAGAGCCGACGGGACGTAGTTTAACGACCCCTCCCGTCCGCAGAGCTGGGAGCGTTTCGCTACGTGACCGACGTCTCTCCTAGCGATCGTCTACGTGGACCTGGATCGGGGCTGTGCAGGTCGCTCTCCCCCAGCCCCGCCGGGACCCGGCTACCCGCCGGCAGTGAGCGAGCTCGGGGGTCCCGGGTCTACTGGGTTCGCACCGCTGCTGCCGAGCCCGGGCCGAGCCAGCCGACTGCTCTGGGGCCCTGTTCTCTCCCGGAGGGCGGAACGCTAGCGGCCTGTACCTTGTATGGGGGTCGCACCTGGCCCCAGCCATGGAGCCTGACCCATTGTGCTTGATGCTGTACAAACAAAGGCAGCTCTTGTTGGCCCCTCTCCATGTGTCACCCCTCACTGTTGGCTCCAGTCCACTTGTGGATGCCATGGGATTCCCACAACCTTCCAATTGCTCAGACTTGCTCTAAGGTGCCACCCAGGGCTGGCTCAAGGGGTTGTGGTGCTCCAAGCCAACTTTTGCTTTGGTGCCCCCCACATCCCCTTTTGCCCTGCTCCTCTCGGCCTCCCCTGGGCAACCCTGCTCCTCTCGGCCTCCCCCGGGCCCCCTTTTGCCCTGCTCCTCTCTGCCCCTTCCCCATTCCTCTCTGCACCCCCTGCGGCCCCTTCCCTGCTCCTCTCGGCCCCTGGGTCACCCTTACTGGCTGGAGGCCCGCAGCTGCAGGGGTGGCCAGACTCAGAGCTGCTCCTTGGCCAGGCTGCTGCTGCCCTGAGCCACTGTGCCTGAGCATGCTCAGGGCAGGAGATTTGAAACTCCCCAGCCTGGCCGCAGCAGGGCAGGGCACAACAAGCATTCTGTCCAAGTCTTCTGGGCCCTGGAATGCTGGCCTGACAAATTTGTGGGCCCTCAAACGGCATTCTGGGGGCATTCCAAGCTGGCATACTTTAACCCCTGGGTGGAGCGCAGGGTCTGGCTTCCCGGAGCCCCTGCCCTTTGCCACCCCAAGCCAGTGTCTCACTGGCTTATGCCTAGAGCCAGCCCTGGTGCCACCATAGATCCTAAGGTGGCCACAACCCTTCCACCCTTTTGGGCTAGCCCCCGCCGATCTCTGAATGGACTTCAACTCATGCCCTCATGACTGCTCCAACAACCTGCTTCTGCATAGCCCAAGGAAAACCCAATTATGTTTTAACGCTGCACCAGCCCAAAGTCCTATGGCTGGTTACAGTGCTGTGTGTAGCAGAGTGAAGAATGGTGATTAGCCCTGGTTGAGCCCTCTGCTGGTACATGTAACACAGTGGTTTGAAACAGCAACCTCACAACATTAATCCTGGCAATTGTTGCATTGTTGACTTTACACTTGGTAATAACTGTCTATGAATTTCTAGTGCACTCAAAATGTGTTTAGGTGCAGCTTGTAAGAATCACCTAGAATCTAGTCTGAGAGGCTATTCGATGGCGTTGAGAATTCGTGTGCGCGAGTGTATAATCACACCTGGATAAAAGCATGTTTCTTCTTCATGTGGTTCCCTTTACAGCGTTTTTGTACTTTGAATATTTTGTATTTCAAAAACTGAATATGTTAAGACTCCAACCTCTCTCCTCTCTGTATGAAATGGAAATCTCTCAACCGTAGTTTCCACTTCATGCATCTGACAAAGTGGATTAGAGCCCACAAAAGCTTATGTCCGAAGAAATTTGTTAGTCTTTAAGGTGCCACAGGACTCACATTGTTTTTGCTGTACACAGACTAACATGGCTACCCCTCTGGAAATTGCCACCCTCTCTGTCTGTGGAATGCCTTTTTCCTTGTGAAGAGGCAGGCAGAGGTGTGGATCTGTTTAACTGGATAAAAGAGGCCAACAGCTCTCTTTAAACAGCTGTCTGTTAAAGCAGGAGAGGTGAGGATAGTTTGACTCCCAACCCCTCCCTGAGGCAGGAACCAGACCCCTCCCCCGCCCCCACACCATGCCTCTCATCATAGGGATCTGTCCTCAGATGCCAGCAGGCTCAAGTTGAGCTGTTCTGACGGGCATACTGAATCCTGATCCACTTGCCCAGGGCCCTGAGGGACATATTTCTGTTGCCCCGATTTCTGAAATGGGGGCAGCTCACAGAGCAGGGGCGTTCCTGGTGCTGCGCACATGGGGCACGTGCCCCAAGTCCCACCACTGGCAGCCCAATGCGCCTCTGCCAGAGCTGGGGATCTGGGGCCCGACCACCACAAGCCTGATCCAGCCCGCACCGGGGCCGTGGATTTGGGCCCGGCTGCCACCAGTGCCCCAATGCAGCCAGGGCCGCCGCCAGTCCGATATGGCCTCCAGCTGCAGGGCTGGGGATCTGGGGCCTGCCTGCCCGCTGCTGGCCTGATTTGGCGCCTGCCAGGGCTGGGGATCTGGGGCTGATGCTGTCCTGATCCGGCTCTTGGATCACCATTGGGGCTTGGTTGCTGCTGGCTCAATCCAGCCTCCATTGGAGCCAGGGATCCGGGGCTTGGCTGCCGCTGGCCCGATCTATCCCCCACCGGAGCTGGGGATCCAGGGCTCGGCCGCTACTGGCACCCCGATGCGGCCAGGGCCATCGCCAGCCCAGTTTGGCCTCCGCCAGGGCCAGGAACCTGGGGCCTGGCCACCGTTGGCACCCCAATGCGGCCTCTGCACCAGTGCCGGGGACCTGGGGCCTGGCCAACAGTGGCAGCCCAATGCGGTCTCCACCAGAGCTGGGACCGGGCCACAGGCTGGTGGCAGCAGGAGCCCGATCCGGGACCCGGGGAACAGATCGGGGTCTCCCTGTGTGACGGGTCAGGGCCTAGGCCCCAACCTACTTTTGGGGCAGTGATGCCCCTATCATGGAGAAAGAGACTACCAGCATGCACTCTTTGTGCCAAGGGATACTGGCAGCCACATTTAATTCTGCCGTGTTATAAGGGTTTGTGGTGAAAATTAGAGCTGCCTGAAGTAGATTGGCATAGTAGTTCTAGCCATTACTGCATTTCCTGATAACCAGGTCTAATAATTCGACGTACACATGATACTCTGAGTACAATTACAGTGCCCAGCATATCAGGCCTAGCAAACTCTAAAATGAATATTAATGATATAACCCTATAGATGTGCATGATACTTTACTATATAGGTTTACAGAGATTCCTTGCCCCAAAGAGCTGGTCTATACTTTGAGCGGAGGCCCAATGGAATAGTCACTCCTGACAAAGGGGCAGGGGTCACCATCCACGCATATCCAATTATGGAATCAGGGCTTAAGAGAAGAGCCGTAAAAATCAGTACAGGGGTAGGAAATAGTAGCTCACAATCTGTAATTAGTATTAGTAGATATATCTATATATTTAAATGTATTTTTTTAAATTAAATTTCAAGCTGACTTGTTTTTTTGGTTAATGACAAACTTATAGTGAATTTTGAATTCTAAATATGTTCCAGGATATGTGTGTCCAAAGGTCACAAGAATGGCACAGACTTTGTCAATGCGAGCATATTTTGTCTTGTAACCCATAACAAGCTTCTTCATTCTGCAGCTTATTACAGATTCCTAGTGCTTTTCTTCAACTGCCTCTTGACTTTTGGCTCTTACTTCTGCTTTGATATTCCCAGTGTTCTGCAGGAGCAGTTTCAAGGGGTAAGTAACTAATTTGCAAGGGAAAAGGCAACTTTTGCACAGCTGTCTTGACGGCAGCCTAACAAGAGACGGGAAAAGGGTGGAATAAATTGAAAAGCTGAGATTCCCAATCTCAAACAGAATTTAAAAAAACATTCTAATCCAGATCACTGAGAATCTGAGAGATGTCAGGCTGTGTAGTGGCTAAGGAAACTGAAGTTCAGTGTTTCATTTTAATTGTGGAAAACCCCATATTTTTATAGGGCTTTTTTATCAGGGAAATTTTGGAGGGCTTCATTATGGAAAACGAGGATCCCTGCTGATGGGTTATGTTCAGTCTCTAGGTGAAGGCTGAGTTTACTCAGGTGCAGCATCCAGTGTTAGAGCCAAAACATGACTACCTAAATTTCACATTCCTTTCTAGATTATGGAGGTGGGCATGTGGCTTTTAGAAGACCTGCAAGAATTCCTTACACACTCAGATAGTTAAGAGTTCAGAAGAAAATCCAGAGTAAGCCAGATTGAGAGAGAGTTCACCCTTGTCTATTGCTTTGAGGTGATGGCATTGGACTAGGAGAGGCATTGGCAACCCCCAGCACATGTGCCCATTCACAGCGACACGCAGAGCTCCCGGCCCTGCAGTGCCTCGGATGCTCTCCCCTACTGGCCCTGCCCCAGAGCGGAGTCTGGGGCCACAAGAGCCGCACGTGTGCCATGGCTCCTGGCCCCTGTTGCTGCCTCCCACCTGACCCCGGTGGGGCCTGTGGCCGCAAGAGCCAGCAGGGAAAAGGAGCTGCTGCATGTGCATGGCTCTTGCACCCCAGGCCCCGCCCACGGCACATGCTCAGAGTTGGGGGGGCCGACCCCTGGACTAAGACCTAGGAGATCCGGTTCCAATTCCTCATAAAAGTTCCTTAGGCAGGAGCTGGAATGAGGTCTCGTTACTGAAGCTTCCTTAGTTTTACATAACCTGCTGCCGAAGTCTTTGTGATCCCATTATGTAGTATCAAATAATTAAACATTAAGATACAGCTGATTATAAATAAACAGATCACACTGGTACAGTTTGCAGTGCAGAATCCTTGCCTTTCTCTCTGATTCAAAAGGCGCTGAGCCCCCACCACTCCCATTGAAGTCTGAATGTCAAACCACAGTAATTCCCAATGGGTTTCCCGGTTGTCAGTGGAAAATAGCTAGAGTTCTGCTGTATTCTCCTTTGAGCCCTTGTAGATTGTGGCAGTTCCTATGTCAGTCATAACAGAAGGTAAAATATTCTTTTCTCAAGATGGGTAAGTTATACTCCCAAGTTCATTGAAAACCTTTACATTCCCTCTATCAGGCTGGGAAGTGGGTGGTGGAAGCGAGTCTACAAAGCGAGTCAAAACCAGGCTCTCATACCCATTGAGTCCCTTCACCCAATAAGAAGGTTTGGCTAATTATTGTGTAATCCAGATTAAACCTCCATTGCTGTTGGAATCCATACTCTTCATGCTGGCTTATTGCACAGAACCTCACCTGCCCCAATGGAACCCAGCCTAATGGCACTGGGCATAATGGCACGTTGGCCTGCGTGGAAGGTCTGGGGATGACGCCTGCACAGTACAACCTGCTGTATGCAATCTATGCGTGGACGTGAGTCACCTTTCTCCTAGTTGGTGGGGGAGGGCAGCATGTGCACTGGCCGTAGGGTGGTGTGTGCAGGTAGTAAAACCAAATGTTTCTGCTGTTCTCCCTAGGAATGCACTAGTGGTGATTATGGCTGGATTCCTGGTTGATAAACTGGGAAATCGGTGTAAGTCCCAATTATTTCTTGATAGCTAATCTTTCCTTTCACAGAAATGACCTTTCCAGCTATTCCTTCAGTGGAAAGGGATATTGCTTCCCAAGCCCTGAATCACATTTTCAACAAGGTCCTAAGGCATGAAGCTGTGGGATCAACAAGAGTAAACCAAAAAAGGTGGTTCTTTGTGGTGTGAAGAGAAGATGGGAGGTCTGCTCCACAAAATGCAGCAGAGATCCCTGATGCTTGTAAAACTTTTGCAGTTCCCCAATTGGCCTGATTCCTGATTGTGGATCACTAGAATTAATGTAGAACACAACAATTGAGTAACCATTGGTTTATCTTCTGATACACAATTAAAGGGAAAACAGGCAAGTTCAGAACTGGCAGGGATCCTTTATCTACAAACCTGCACTCTTACTG
Source organism: Pelusios castaneus (assembly GCA_007922175.1). Taxonomy (NCBI): domain Eukaryota; kingdom Metazoa; phylum Chordata; order Testudines; family Pelomedusidae; genus Pelusios; species Pelusios castaneus. Next base: position 403,094 of record ML685767.1, read on the forward strand.
TAACTGTCTGCCAGGCTTGTGTTCTTCTCCTTTCCCTGGCTTTTTCTTCAGTATTTCATAGAATCCTAGAAGATTAGGATTGGAAGAGACCTCAAGAGGTCACCTAGTCCTACCCCTGCTCAAAGCAGGGCGAACTCCACCTCCATGATTTGTCATTATGGTGTCTAAACTCTGTTCCCCATTAACGAATGCAGTGGTGGACACGCCCCTCTGAAGTAGTCTCTGGTTTTACACTGTGGCACAGAACTGAAGTTACTTGGTCAACATTAAAGAGTTAGTGGTGGAACTAGGAGTAGAACTCAGGAGTATGGAGCTGGTGGTTGAGCCACTTAACCTTCCCCAACATAGTTTTCCCATGCATAAGACAGGCAATGATATTTCCCTCTCTCGTCACAGTGATCTGATATCCTTCAATGAAAGGGGCTATCTAGTAATAAAATAATAGTCAGAGTAATTTGATGGGAGGCCTAGGGATTTACCTGTCCTGGAATCAAAATTCAGAGCTCCTCTCAAATTTTCTTATTGCCCAGTAATTTTCTCTGTTCCATTGCCTTGATTTCAATGTGTCCTTGTGTTTTTCTGTTTCCCTCCCTAGTTGGTGTCTTTCTTTTCTCTTTCCTTACTGTCGTGGGATCGTCCATCTTCGCTCTGGGCTCTCACTTCAAGGGAACTCCGTACCTTCTGCCGCTGATGCTGACAGGACGATTGCTGTTTGGATCTGGGAATGGATCACTTACTAGTAAGGAATCTAAGAATTCCTCTCCGACTTAGACCCCCAACCATGGTAGGACAAATGGGATTTTAGCACCTGGGCCTTTATTCCTACAGTCAGAACTTCACCTGCTCTATGTACCAGGTATCAGGCCAGAGTGGTGGTGGATCCGGAGAGTATTTGTTCTGCCTGATGGAAGCTTAAGGGCTTTCATCTGCCTTTCTAGTGATAAGAACCATCATTTTAGTCAGCTTTTGCCCCCTCATGGAAGCAGCAGCTGCAAAATTCACACTACAGATTGTTTTTTAGAAGTCACTTGACCTTCTCCCATTGCAGCCATGGTAAGGACTATTCCAAACAGAGTGCTTAACTGATACACACTGTATCTTCACCTCAGATAGCCACATGGATTGAGAGTTGCCCCAGGTTTGTGTGTGTAATACTCCTGGTTAGGTTTCTGTACATCTTTTGGTATAGCTCTTTCTCCTCCATTCTCTCCCCCTCCAAGTTGTGCAGAATCGCATCACTGCCTTCTGGTTCAAGGGGAAGGAACTGGCATTGGCATTTGGACTGACCCTCTCCTTCTCCCGGCTTGGGAGTGTCCTCAATTTCTTCTTCACCCAGCAGTTTGAGAACCACTTTGGTATCCAGTGGACACTCTGGGGAGGTGAGTTTTCCTAAAGGCTTCTGCTTCACCTGCCTGTAGGCCCAAGACAAAAGAGCAAAGTCATACAGTTTAACTCTGATAAAGACTATGGGTAGGGAAAAGAGTGAAGCTGGTACGTGGCAGGTGGGCTGTGTGTCTTCCAGGCAGCATATCCGTGCTCATCTTCCTGGCTTGAATACGAAAAAGAAGGATGCTTTATTGCTGCCTGAAGTTTCTGTCTAGAACTGTTGCATTTTCTTCTAGCTCTGTTTGCAGCCTTTCTATGACATTACAATGCCTGCAGTCATGTGTGAACAGTACTGTGTGCATATGTATACCTCTATTGAATCAATGGAATAAAAATGAGTTATGTATGTATATGTATGTACACGGCTGCATTCTGAGTGGGTTATTCAGTCTTCACTCTGACCAGTTCCTACTGAGCTGGTAAGTTTTGTCTGTGCACAGACCTTGACATGGGTCAAATTCTGTGTATTTAGAGATTTAAAACCTCATTTTAAGAAAGAAGTGCGTGTGTGTGGGGTGGGGGATCTTCACTGATGCAGTTATGCTCTGAGCTTTGTGTAACTTGAGGGTTTTTCCCTTTTTACTTGACAAATGGAATCACTGTGAAGCAGAAGTTATGATGTAGGTTTATAATATTGCCTAGACAAGATAATGATGTCTAAGTGTTATGGTGATGGGCATGTTAGAACTGCCTGGAGAATGGGAACCACTATTTTGTGTGGCATCTCGGTGATGGGGATGAAAGATAAATGTACTTACCAAATAACAAAGGTTATACCAGTCCTGCTCAAGGATGTGACTTTTAGCCAAGAGGCAAGTATGAGGAAAATCCTGCCACTCTGTCCTACTGAGATGTTCTTTGCTAATGGATTCCCCTCAATACATTTAGTTCAGCGGCATTGCTGGGTACCTAGATGATAATTTTGCAATTGCAGCAGCAGAGCAACTTGAGTACTCTGCATGTGAAGGGTTGAACACACCATGCTAAGTGAATGCACATCTGAACTGGCTTCTCACATGAATTTCACTTGATTTTCCGAAAGATTCAGTTAGAAAACTGGTCTCACTTGCAACAGGCACTTTGGGCTGTGCCAAAAATGAATTTGCCCCCGTGTAACTCCATTGACTTCTTTCTTAGGTTCTCCTGTTTTCACTAAGATTTCATTTGACCCTTCGCATCAGCAGTCACTCTAAGGCTGCGCCTACACTTGTAAATTAAGTCGATTTAAGCTTGCTTAAGTCGACTTAATTTACCCTGCGTCTACACTACATTTTCCTTAAGTCGACTTAAGAAAAATTAAGTCGACTTTATTAAACCTAGATTTAATTCGACTTGGGGCTTAAGTCGACTCCCTAGAGTCGCCTTAAGCCAGTGTAGTCATGGGGTAGCCCTAAGTCGACTTAGGGCTACCCCAGGACTGCACCAATGCCCTCCCTGCTGGGGGGGGGGAGGGGGTCACAGGGAGAGCCTGGCATGCCCCCCCCAAAGGGCACCCTGCCCCTATGCCCTGCCAGGATCCCTGTCCCCCTTTGCCCCATTGTACCCAGGTACAATGGGGCAAAGGCTGAGCCCCCTGGCACTGGGCAAGGGGTGCCCCCCTGCCCCCGTGGACCTACCCTAGGTCCCCCTAGCCCCTAGAAGTCGACCTAGGCGTCCAGTGTGGACACTGTAGGTCGACTTTGTAAGTTCCCCCCAAAGTCAACTTAAAATGTAAGTGTAAACACACTAAGTCGACTTAAATTTCCAGGTGTAGACGTAGCCTGAGAGATGAACCAGGCCAATGAGTGTGGAAGTTTGTTTTGTTTGGTCTTTTTTGTTCTTTTACTTTGTCAAGACAGACTCACTGGAAATCTCCTGGTCCCATGGACATGGGAGATTTCTTTAGCCATTTGCAATACCTGGAACTGTTTTAATCTTCAGCTTGGGGGAAGAGGGTGTCAGAAGAAATATTAATACTAGAACATTATCATAACTTATTAAAAGTCCAAAGCGTTTTTCAATCTAAACATGATCCTACAGTGTTTGCAACCCAAACTTTTCACCCATACATTGTACAGGATCTGACTTGTGGCCCAATGGAGAAGGACTAGTCATGTTATTAGAGAGAAGCCAGGAACATGAATCATGCAGAGAGATCTATGTCATTCAGCTCTTCCTACCCCAGGGAAGTCCTAAAATCTCTTCTCTATTTGCAGGTACCCTGCTCTGTATGTTGGGTTTCATTTCGGCCATCACAGTCAGCGTGCTGGACAAAGTTGGCGTGAAGCAGCTTGGTTTGGATGGTGTTATCCAGCAAGAGTCCAAGAAAGTGGTAGGTGGAATACAGAGTGCATTTCCCCCCAGAGCTTTAAGGGCTGGCATGGGCAACCTGAACTTCGCTGTCACTGCTGAGTTTGTTTTGTGAGACTGACGTCTGCAATAAATAGTTGATCTTGGCCAGAAGAGGGAGCCAGTGCCACTTATCCAAGTGACATTGGTCATACGGGTCTCTGAGAATTCTTCAGCTGCAAATAACAAGCAATCACGGAAATTAAACTGTGACCGGAGCCCCTGGGATAATCTCCTGAATGTGCAGTAATCAGGGCAAGCTGCAAAACTGGGAGCCAAACTCCCCAAACACTGATGGGTGGTACTTAAACCGGTCTCGCTATCAGTCACAACCAGGCTTCTGGTTCCCCACACCAGTTACCACGAAGCCTGCCAAAATAGAAACAGCCCCTTTATTGCACTCCAGCTCCTCTGGCTCCGACCTAGCTGCCAGTCCCTTAAAGAAGTAGGTTCTCCTGACTCCAAAGGGCCAGCCACATCACACAGAACAATATAGGTTTGGATCTTACCCAGAATACCACACTGATAGCCAACTCTTCAGTAACTACAACTAAAGGTTTAATATAAAAAGAAAAGAAGGAAAATATTAGAGATGTTAAAGGATCAAAGTGAATCACATACATACAAATGATTTAGAGTCCTTGTAAAGCATTTTGTAGGCTTGTTCCTCTGGTAAACACCCAGCACCTGGGTGGGCCTCAGTCCTTTGTCCAGTCACAGATCAATAGTTCCAGAGATGGGTGTTGGTTGTAGACTGGCGGCTGAGGACAAGATGGAATCAAGGCTGCTGCCTTTTATCACCTCTGCCTTCCCCATGCTGTGTGGAGTTCTTTCCAATCAAAATGGAGTTGAGTCACGTGGACAAGTCCTAGTGGCTCAACAGGTTTTTCCTGTATATAGATAAAATAAACATATTCCTAACTTCTAATGTAGATGCAATTCCTAAATATAAACCATATAATCATTCCCAGCAAATTACAACCTTACTATTGGTACCAAACACAACATAGTTCCTATGGATTATTGCAGTTGTGAAATATTAATATGAAATAATATCATAAATGCTTCCCTAAATCCGGACAGTGTCACACTAGGCACTCCTAGGGTATGTTCACACTGCAATTAAAACAGCCATGACTGGCCCATGCCAGCTGACTTGCAGGCCAAGGGCTTGTTTAATTGTGATGTCCTAGACTCCAGGCTCCAGCCAGAGCCCAAATGTCTATACTGTGACCACCAGTCAATTGGCAGGGGCCAGTCACACGTCTAACCACAGGGCTGCCAAGGTCATTGGATCCTTTAAACTTCAGAATAGTATACCTGAGGAAAAGTCCTACTGAGAATTTTCCATTCTTAATGTCCTGGTATTTCCCTTTATAAATAACTCCTAGTTATACCCACATATTTGCTGGGTTCACCGCAGAGTTTGCGTTCAGCAACTGTAAGGTCAGCTCAAAAAAGTCTTTTGCTGCCACAGACTTTTATGAAGAGCTGGGAAAGCTCTGAACGTCCCAGGCTCCCAGAGAAGGGGGGGTATGTGGTTGTGGAGGGGCACAACAGATGCTGGGACTCCCAAAGCTGCCTTTCATACCCGTCACCAGCTAGCCCTTTTCAAGAACTGTTAGTGGAAGGAAGGAACCTCATTTATGAAATAGGAAGTCACCTGTATCCTGTTAACTTAGGGGGATTTTCTCTTTGCAGCAGTTTCAGGATGTCAGGAGGCTGCCACTTTGCTATTGGCTCCTGGTCCTCACCATCATGTTCTTCTACAACGGGGTCTTCCCTTTTGTGGCCGATGCCAGGTACTGACCAGAACAGTAGTAGTACGGGTGCTGGAACTGCTCCCATCACTGTACCTTCACTTCAGAGCTAACTGTGTCCCTCATCCTCTCCATTCAGCTAGCGGGGGAATCTCAGAGGAACAGGGAACTTTCCAAACAGCTTGTTTGCTGCTGCCTTGGTGAGCGCAGAGCCAGAAAGGGGGCAATGTTCTTGCCAAGCAAGGTGCTTAACGTGTAGCTATAGAACACGCTTGTCCAATCTGTGACCCATAGGCCACATTCTGGCCTGCCAAGGGCTTTCATCCGGCCCATGGTGCTGCCACAGGAGCTGGGGAGTCAGACCCTTTCAAATCTCCTGTCCTCCCTAGCTGGAGAGCTGCCTTCAGGGGCTTGACTCAGCCTCTTTCATGTGAGGAGGGGGGCCAGGGAAGGGGTTGGGGAGCCCCCCATGGCATGCGGCCACAGAAGAGGAGCTCCAGCAGGGAAAGGGAAAGGTCAGGGGAGAGGAGAGGAGCCTGTGCAAGGGACGGGGGGAGGGGGAGAGGAGCCATCACATGGGGGAACAGGGAAGGCAGGGTTGGGGAGGGGAAAGGAGCCATGCAGGGACAGGGAACGGAGGGGGGCCTGGGGAGGGGAACCAGCTCGTGCAGGGAAAGGGAAGTGGGAGCTGGGGAATTGGGAGAGGAAAGGAGCCGTGTGGGGAAAGGGAGGCAGGGCTGGGGAGAGGAGCCTCCATGCATGGGGACAAGGAAGGGAGGAGGGGAGGAGCCCACACAGTGCGGCATGATACAGCAGGGGCCAGGGAAGGGGTTTGGGGGCCGACCGAGCCAGGGAGGGGGAAGTGGTCAAGGAGCTCAAACATCACAGGCCGGGAAAGGGGGAAGGGGAGTAGTGGGGATCCCATCCCCAGGCCTCACTACTTCCTTCCCTTTCCCTAGCTCCTACCCACCCCACCATCCCTCCTCTCCCCTGCCCTGCCCTGCTCCACTCCCCACACTCCCCCTTGCCACCCAACACGGCCATCCCTTGACCTGCCACCTCCCCGCCCTCTCTTCCCACACCTGCCCTGCTTCCCACATGCCTCCCTTATTCTTCCCTGCCCTGCCCGGCTCCTCATGCTCCCCCTTACCACCCCACATGGCTATCCCTGACCTCCCTTGACCTGCCACGCTCCCCTGGCACCCCACCCTACCCTACCCTCCCTTGCCAGCCTTGCCCTGCCTCTGCTCCCCACACTCCCCCTTGCCACCCCACATGGCTATCCCTGACCTCCCTTGCCCTGCCACGCTCTCCTGCCTGTACACACTGACGCTTCCTGAAAAAAATAAAAGTGAGCCCCTTACAAGTTTTCACAAAATGTAGTTTAATTAATCAGTGAAATTTGTTGTGTTGTGAAAGTGACACTTGTATAACAAGTTCCAGAGGGGTAGCCATGTTAGGCCATGTACACACGATCACTTTATCGCGCATTAACAGTCATTATCGCGCGATAACAGCAACAGCGTACACACGTGCAATAGGGCTCTTGCGCGTCAACAGCCCAGTTGTAGCGCAATATAAAAACCACCTCGACGAGGGTGGTAGCAGTTAACGCGGAACAGCTGTTGCACCTTTCGACTCGTGTGTACACTTACTGCGCAATGATTGGCCTCCGGAAGTGTCCCAGCATTCCAAAGTCGTCCTCTCTGGTCTTCCCCCCACCCGCTCTGTGGCCGTGACGAAACAGTCAGTCCCCGCCCTGTTTCGATTCCCGGGATTTTCGAATTTCTCCTCTGTTTCACTTCCTGTTCTCTTCCTCGTGGACTGGAGTGCAGCTCTGATCTTCACTAGCAATGGCGGCCCATTGTGAAAGATGCGCATCCATTTGGAGCACGGCAGAGGTGCTGGACCTGATCAGCATCTGGGGAGAGTCTGCTGTGCAGGCGCAGCTACGCGGCAGCAGGCAAAATTTCGACACATATGGCATAATTTCTCGGGCCATGTCAGAGAGAGGTTATGATAGAGACACTGTGCAGTGCAGATCAAAGGTGAAGGAGCTAAGAATAACCTATCACCGAGCGAAGGAGGCAAACCGCCGTTCGGGATCAGCACCTGCTACATGCAGGTATTACAAGGAGATCGAAGCCATCCTCAGTGGGGACCCCACAACTACTGCAAAGAGTCCTGTGGACACATCGGTCTCCCTTCATCCACTGAATGCCAGACCCGAGCAGGATGAGGACATGATCAATGAGGAGGAGGAGATGGAGGATGACCTGGAGGAAAGCGCAACAGCGTGTAGCCAGGAGCTCTTCTGCACCCCCGCTGAGACGTCCACCCAAGACATCAATTGCAGCGTGTCCTCTGAGGCAGCAGAGGGGGGTTCAGGTAAGTTTCTCTTCCGTGCAGCTATGGCTTCTGCTAAAAAATCATTGTCCAGGGCGGGGGTGCTTGCTGTCTCGGTCCCCGCTGTGCACGCTCTTTACTCTGCATTCATTAGAAGTGCATCAACACAAGCAGTGATTGTCAAAAAATCATCTGTATTTAGGTCACTAAAGGTTTCCTCGATGTACTGCCAGAGCCTCCTACTCAGGTTAGATGGGATAGCGTATGTGTCTACACTCCCGTATAAGGATACTCGGCCTCACCAGCTGCAAAGCACAGTACTGGGAACCATGGCAGCACACAAGGCAGCAGCATACGGTCCCGGCTGGCATCCGGTGGCATGTAGGATATGTATTCTAGCTGGCAGAGGCACTCTGAGGAGAGAGATATCGGGTTCCATCTGTGTGGCAGAATGTTAGCCCCCCAGTAAGGTTTCTATTAGGACGTACCTTGTCCGCTTCAGCAAAGCATAGGATGTTGACTGCCCTGTACCTTCCAGTGGAATGTGCTACTGGAAGGTTACATTGGTTATCTAGGCTATGTGTGAACAATAGCTTTATTATTCTTTTTTTTATTAGATCCGACCTTCACAAGGCCGGTGTCTACCCCAGCTGACCGCATGAGAAACATTCGGCGGCGTGCTTGAAGAAACAGGGAGGATATGTTTCAGGAGCTGCTGAAAGCAATACAGGAATCCGCAAGGGAGAATTGAGCCTGGAGAGAGGAATCCCAACAGAGGAGGCAGAAACACAGGGACGAACTGATAAGCGTCATGAAGGAGCAAACAGAACTGCTCAAGAGCATGATTGCTCTGCAGACCCAGGCGATTAATGCACGGGCTCCACTCCAGACACTTCAGCCGTGTCTGCCTCCCACACCCCATAGTCCTTCAAAGCATTTATTTGAAGGCCACCCATCCCCCTGGTATACTGCAACATCCAGTCCCTCACAGAGCTACTTTTTAGAGTCTCGCAGCTACACCCACCTGTAAACCCTCCAAACCCCACCAACCCCCCCCCCCCCTTTTATCTTTTAATAAAAACAGTAACAAAAAATTTGAAGAGTGGCTTTATTTGTACACAGCACAGTGTAAATCTCATAAGGTGCACTTGATGCGTCCTTGAAGTGAACTACGGGAGGGCATCATTGAAATGCTACCTGAGTGCCTCCCTTATGTGAGCAGCTCCTTGTTGGGCCCCCCTAATACTCCTAGTGGCTGGCTGTTCGTATGTTGCCTCAAGGCGCTGTGCCTCCATAGCCCACCCCGGGGAAAACTTTTCTCCCCTATTTTCACAAATGTTATGAAGGACACAGCACGCTGCAATTACAGCAGGGATGTTGTCCTCGTCCAAGTCCAGCCTCCCGTACAAACAGCGCCAGCGCCCTTTTAAGCGGCCGAAGGCACACTCCACAGTCATTCTGCAGTGGCTCAATCGGTAATTGAACCGCTCCTTGCTGTGATCCAGGTTCCCGGTGTACGGCTTCATGAGCCATGGCATCAGTGGGTATGCTCGGTCTCCAAGGATGACTATGGGCATCTCCACATCCCCCACAGTAATTTTTTGATCAGGGAAGAAGGTACCCCCTTGCAGCTTCCGGTACAGTCCAGTGTTTCTGAAAATGCGGGCATCATGCACCTTTCCCGACCACCCAGCATTGCTGTCCGTAAAACGCCCCTTGTGATCCACGAGTGCTTGCAGCACCATGGAGAAGTAGCCCTTCCTGTTTATGTACTCGGTCGCGAGATGGTCTTTAGCCAAAATCGGGATGTGTGTGCCATCTATGGCTCCCCCGCAGTTAGGGAATCCCATGGCAGCAAAGCCGTCCACAATCTCACGAACATTGCCCAACGTCACTGTCCTCCGTAGCAGAACGCGGTTGATGGCACACTTATGAGAGGGCTAATCCAACGGTGGACCTCCCGACTCCAAACTGGTTTGCAACCGATTGGTAGCAGTCAGGAGTCACCATCTTCCAGACAGCAATCGCAACACGCTTCTCCACAGTGAGGGCTGACCTCATGTTGGTGTCTTTACGTCGCAGGGCAGGGGCCAACTCTGAACACAGTTCCAGAAAGGTTGCTTTCCGCATTTGAAAGTTCTGTACCCACTGCTCGTCATCCCACAGCTGCATAACAATGCGATCCCACCACTCTGTGCTCGTCTCTCGCGACCAGGAACGGCGTTGCACCATGTGCAGATGATCAGTGAAGGAGATGAGCAATGCGGTGCTGTTGCTCTGCAGGGCATCAATCAGCCCCTGCTCCTCGGCGTCCTCATCTGATTCGGAGCTCATTGCGTACTGAGCAACCAGCCGAGATGTATTTAGAATGCTGAAGGCGACAGTGGAGATTAGAGCAGGATCTATGCTGTCGCAGTTGTGATTGCTCGCAAGTAGTGTGGCACTGCACTGTTGAAAATAGGCGCAAGTTGTTATTGGCAACGAGGAAGAGACAAGGGGAACACAATGCACCACGGGAAAATGAGAGTTTACCCATGGTGCTTTGCGTTCCTTTCCTTCATCCCAGGATTCCAAGCGCCGATTGAGGGAAAATTGAACTGTGAGATAGGTGCCCAGAATTCATTGCGCTACACCGCGATATAGCAAAGAATTCTGTTGCGTTGCAAGGAGCGACGTGTGTACGCACTTTCCCGCAATAAAGGTCACGTGTTGTTTATAGCGCGATTGCCATGTTGCGCTTTAATCTGATCGTGTGTACATAGCCTGAGTCTATTGCAGAAAAACAACAGAGCCCCGTGGCACTTTTAAAGCCGAACAGATTTATTTATCACATGAGCTTTCGCGGAAGAAAAATCCTGCTTTGTCAGATGCTTGGAAGATGGGAAATTTACAGAATGGAAGGAAATTAAATGCAGGGGAGTGTATGACAGGATCAGGTCAGACTGTAACAGCAAATCAAAAGAGATGTTAGGATTCAAACACTGGGGAATGGCACATAGGGGAAGGTGAGGTCAAATCACCTGTTGTAATGAGAGAAAAATCTGTAGTCCCTGTTTAACCCCAAGGCAAAGAGTCAAATTTGCATCTAAATTTGAGTTCTGCAGTTTCTCTTTGAAGCTGTCATTTGTTATTCATCTGTTTCAGCACAGCTATTAGCAAGTCGTCAAGTGAGTGAGTAGAGAGATTGAAGTGTTTCCCTATTGGTTTTTGAGTGTTGTGATTTCTGATGTCAGATTTGTGTGCATTTATTCTTTTGCGCAGAGACTGTCCTGTTTGTCCAATATATAAGGCAGAGGGGCATTTCCAGCACATGATGGCATAAATCACATTGGTGGATGAGCAGGTGAATGAGCCCTTGATGGAATAGGTGGCTCGATTTGGTCCTGTGATGGTGTCTTTAGTGTAGATATGAGGGCAAAGGTGACAACGTGGTCTGTTGCAGGGATATGTTCCTGCTTTAATGTTTCTGTTGTTTGATCCGTAGTTGCTCATGAGTATCCATTTAAGGTTGGGGGGCTGTCTGTAAGCGAGGAGAGGTCTGTCTCCCAAGGCTTGAGAAAGTGAGGAATCGTCTTGTAGAACAGGCTGTAGATCTTTGATGATGTGTTTGAAGAGGTCTGACTTCGGGGTTGTAGGTGGTGACCAGTGGCGTTCTGTTGGTTTTTTTCCTTGGGTTTCTCCTGTAGTAGTTGACTTCTGGGTACCCGTCTGGGTCTGTCAATCTGTTTCTTCACTTCTGTGGGTGGGTACTGTAGTTTTAAGAATCCTTGATAGAGATCCTGAAGGTGTCTGTCTCTGTCCGAAGGATTGGAGCAAATGTGGTTATATCTTAGGGCTTGACTGTAGACAATGGATCGTGTGGTGTGTCTTGGATGAAAGCTTGAGGAATGGAGGTAACTATAGCGATCAGTAGGTTTTTGGTATAGGGTGGTCTTTATGTGCCCATCACTAATCTGCACTGTAGTGTCCACAAAATGGATCTCCTGTGTGGAGTGTTCCAGGCTAAGTTAGATTGTGGAGTGGAAATTGTTGAAATCTCTATGGAAATCTTCAAGGGCATCCTTACCGTGGGTCCAGGTGATGATGTCATCAATATAGCATAAGTAAAATAGAGGTGCTTTGGGATGAGACGTGAGGAAGCATTGTTCTAAGTTGGCCATAAAGATGTTGGCATATTGTGGGGTCATACGGGTACCCATAGCAGTGCCACTGACTTGAAGCTGTAAACTATCTTCAAATCTGAAATGGTTGTGGGTGAGTACAAAGTCACAAAGTTCAGCCACAAGTTTTGCTGTGCCATCATCTTGGATTGTTCTAATGGCTTGGTAATCCATCTTTGTGTGGGATGTTGGTGTAAAGAGCTTCTACGTCCATAGTGGCCAGGTTGGTATTTTCTGGAAGTTCACCAATGGATTGGATTTTATAGAACAGTTACTGTCGGGAGGATGGGTATTATTTGAGAATTGTATTTAGGTATGAAATGTAAGAACCAAACTGAATTTGTAAAACAGTGTTTATTTTTTGACTGTTTACATTTTATGAATAGTGAGATCAATTTCTATTATGCCTTATCTATTCAAAATCTGCTGACTGGCCCTCTGAGTGAGAGAATTACAATGTGGCCCCTCACCCAAAAAGGTTGGACACCCCACTTCAGAACATCAGAGTCCTGTGACTCTTCTCTCCCTTGCACTGTGTTCTGTACCCATCTCTGAAGATGATGTGAGGCATGGGGCTTTCCAGTCCGTAGCAACCGTAAAGGATTCATGCAAGACTCCAAAGACTGGGGACACTCAAAATCCAGTTTCCTGCAAATGAATACTTCTCCCCTAACCTAGGTGGGGCAGTGGCGAAGAGGAAACCCCTCTGACAGGCACCAAAAGGCTCATGAAGGGCATCTAAATGGAGCTGTCCACTTTCAGGTGGTGTGGGGTCTGTGCTGCACACATCTAGTCAAGTAAAACACCTGGTGTGGGAATGTCAACAGGAGGCATGATCTGAGGGCTCCTGTGGGGTTAGAGTCAAGGACTCGGAGGCTGTAAAGTGTTTCCTGGCTAAACAACTCAGAACCATTGCCACCTTCCCAAGGCGACTCCCCAGACGGCCAGACCTGTGAGCAGCCGGTTGGGAAGTGGCCAGCAGCCAATATCGTAAGATTGAAGTCTCTCAAGGTGGTTCCCATGGCAGCTTCCCAAATACTGGCAGCTCAGTGGGAGGGACTGCAGTTCGGGCAGCATGCTCAGTGTTGAGAGCCCTGGTTCTGCCATGGACTCTGTGACCTTGGGGAAAGTGCTTCCCCTCTTCATTTTCCTCAAATGGCTACACTGCTGCTGTTAGCATAGCTCACTGTTAGCAAGTGCTTGGAGACCCTTGGGAGAAAAGAGCAGCGAGGTCTCTCTCTATACAAATATAAACTAACACCTCAGCAGCCTGGGGTGGGGAAGTATCTTGCAGGCTCGCTGCAGCCATTAACAAGCAAGATACTAATATTCAAACCTAGTGAAAGGAAAATGCCTAGTATCAGCATCTTTGAGGTGCTCCCTAAAATGGGCTCTCTGGCCAGCTGTCATCTGCTTGCCTTACCAGAACTGGCCCCCATCACGTCTGATTCCTGTGGTGCTGTCTCATGGAGCAATACATCACATGGCCTCAGGCCCAGAGTCATGTTCCAAATCCCTCTTATGGCAGATTAATTCCAGGCTTGTTTCTAAAAGGAGTCGTGACCCAGTGCCTTCAGTGTTATTGATGACTTGACGCTGCTGCAGGAAATCTGCAGGGGACAGAATTTTGCTGCACCAGACCAATGACATGTGCATTACCAAGAAGCTCAGCTCTCCTCAAAATAATTCTAGCCACTTAAAAGCAACCAGTCAAAATGTAGGTGAGCAGAGGGTTGCCAAGTAAATTTGTCTCAGAGCTGGCCACTAGCAGTCTGGATGTGCCCTACAAAGGATTTTTAAAAACAGTGGGTTTACACCATTTTTGGCCCTGTAATATATGAGGAAAGCATGAAAGTCATCTTGTTTTCTGCTGTAGAGATATGGAGGCCTATCTTTTCTGCTTTTAGTGGATGCCTCTTTGGAGGACCAGGGAACTGGAGTGGGAGCTTTCTGAACCCTCTGATTAAGGGTTGAAATTGTTAAATGCTAATACTTCCCTCCCTACTGTTTTGAGTTGATGTATATACAAATTTAACATCTCTTGCCCTTCGGTGTCAAGGCTGGCTGAGAAATGTTCCACTCTCCTAAAGACACTGCCAGTGAAAACAGGAAAAACAAGACTCCCTGTTCCTGGTATTTACAAGATAGGTGCTACCCTGCCCCTTCCAAACTTTAGGTCTCCTTTATCCAGCATAAAAAAGGGCATAAACTTCTCCCACATCACAACAAATCTTTCTGTTTAGTGCATCATTTTTTAAAAAGAGGGATATGCCAAACTACCAGCCAGACTGTGCTGAATTTGTACTTTAAGTTCTGAATGAAAAGCTCCTTGTCCACATGTCTGTGCTAAGACTTGCTGTGTGTCAAGACAAGCAGACCAAGAATCCTAATTATGTACATTTTTGTTTCCCCTTCAATTTTATTTTTAGCAAGTTTATCCAGGATAAGTATTCTGGCTATAGTCAGCATGCAGCCGCTTACATTGCGGGGGCGGTGTACGACAGCTCCCTTGTTCTTTCCGCAGCCGTTGGGATATTAATTGTAAGTACACTGTACGTAGCAGAACATCAGCTCTGTGGGGGATTGTTAGCTGACAGACCAAGGCTTAGTACAGTTCATATATTTTGTCTCTCACAGAGGTTGTGTGTCAGAAGGAGCTTGCTTAAAACTAGACCCCTGGAGTTCTGTCATTAGTGATGCAGCCTAGAATAGAAACCCTAAAGACCTTGATTCCACTCTGGATGAGGTCACAAGTGAAATGAGTTCGACTTGTCCCGTAGGTCCCGTTGTAGAACCACTGGCTGAATGCTCCTGAGAGGCCAAAGATAAAACAATGAGGAGGGTGTTGCAGGGCAGGATTGAGGGGCAAGTGGATGGGGAGCAGTAGCTTGCACAGAACCAGCTCATGCTTTATCTAATGTATCAGTTCCTCACGCCTGTAAGCACTAAAGTGCAACATGCTGTCTTTAAAAGCCCTTGGAGTTTAAAATTCCAGTGCTTTGGAGCATGGTCACTGTCAGACAGGCACACTGGCCTTTTCAGTCCACCTTGCCACATGCGGGACTGGAATACTTTGTAAGGTGTCACTTTCCTGTAGCTGATGCTCTTATAAATTATCCCTTACCAGCACCCATTGCTCTGCTGCCCACATTGAGGAGGAGTTCACTGGAGTCCTGGTGGAAATGGGGGGGGCACAGTAAATGGCCTTCTGTTTATCCTCATCAGGACTACGTAGGACTGAGAGGTCTGTTTGCAGTTGGCTGTGCTGTGCTGACTCTGCCAATCTTTGCTCTCCTGGCATTTACCTTTGTTCCTCCACTTGTCTCTACCATCTGGCTTGGGATCACTTACTCCTTTGCTGCTGTAAGTATGGAGGAGTGACTTCATTTGCTGGTCATTTTATAGCTCTGCTCCCATCCCATCTCCTTTCCAGATGCTGGCATTTTCACTAGCCAAGGGCTAAACGTTGGGCATGTGTAACAGCTGCGTAGATTACAAAGCCAAAAGATTTAGTCAGTAACAAACCCAAAACTGCTCAAGAAGCCCTATTGACTTTGTCTGTGGGAAGCATTAGACATTAAGCAGCACTGTCCTTTCATGACATCTTTTGAGAAGGATCCACAGTATGCGCCTGAGTCAGTTATCCCAGCTCCTCATTGAGATGTGAAGATGAGACAATTCAACTCTGAATTCTGTGATTTAAGCTGATGGGAGTATCTTGAAAGGAAAGATGAACGCATTCCCATTGTCCATTTACTGTAATCTGATGGGCTGATGATAGCCATGGTGGATCATCAGAGGGAAACATAAAGCACTCCGTAAGGCATCCAAAATGCGTAGTGGGGACAACTTCCTGTCTCCCTCAGTTGATCAGCTAGTGGCCTGAAACTAGCGCTTAAATTGTTAAGAGTCTTCTAGAAAGTGTCTTGGCAGCAAACTTTTCCTATTTTAGTATCAATCCATTTCATTATTCCTTACAACAGGCTAGTATGTGGCCATCCATACCCCTTGTGGTTCCCCAGGCTACTTTAGGGACGGCTATGGGGCTTGCAACCTCTGTGCAGATGGTTGGAATTGGCCTCTCAAATCTGATCGTTGGACACATTCTGGGGACAAAGTCCAGGTGAGAACTGTGCCTATTGTCTCTTAAACAAAAGCCCACACATTGTGTTGATGGGGACTAAATTGAGACCATAAACCTGTTTTGTTTGTGGTCTAAACCAAGCATGGTTTCCGAACACAGCAGCCAATAATAGCATGTGCTGCTTCATTTCGTGTGTGTTATATAACGAGGAAACACTTACATGTGATCATTGGTGGCTTATCTTCTTGACCCAACAGTGAACTAAAGATCCCACTATGGCGCTGGCAACAGATGATGATCTTCATGCTGGCAAACACCATTGCATGTATTATTGCCTCTGTTATCCTCAACGTGGTGGACAAGCAGCAGGTAGTGATGTTTAACTTTCACTACCCTCCTACCTCCAGGCACGATGTCTCGGACACTCTGTTTCCTGTAAAACACACACTGGGGTAGGGATAGCTGTAGTTTCCAGCATGCTGGTTTGAAAGGGACCTTTGGTTATGTGGAGTTTGTATAAGGAAGGTTTTCGCTCTGACTCTGGATAACTACTGTTGAGTTGATCACTGCAGAATATCCTGTAGATACCTACTGCTTTCTCTGTGTTGCCACTGTACCTTTTAAAAGAGAAGCGTGGCAATGGTGGCCAGCGTATACATATGTTGGTGGCCTAACCACACATTCCTTCCCTCAAGGTGGGTTGCACAAAATATTGAAGACCTAACTATCTGCTGAAAGGTTTATAAGCTACACACACAGTCTAGGAAAGCTACTTGTTTTTGTCATTCTCTCCGTCTCTGAATTGCCAGGGTGGGAAACTGAACAGAGCAACACAGCGATCATCCACAGAACAGGAGGTCAGACAGCCTGTGGACACAGCACCACTCCTTGATGAAGTGGGAGATGAAGGATCCATCAACTAGGAATCATCAGGCTGCCCTTTGTCAGATGTGATACTGACACAGTACAACTGGTTGCTGGCACAGTATTGTCCCTTAACTTCTAATTGTATGCTTTTAAGTAATACATTTAAGTGTGTGCGTGGGGGGGCGGGGTTTGTTTTTTAGAAGGGTATCCTTTTTCAGTCATCCATGGAAACAAGATGGTGTGTGAAGTGAGTTATGTGTATAAAGGGAAAATTGTTTTGTTCTAGAACACAGCAGCCCTGTGGTAAATTAAGTCAGTGATGAAGTTTGTGGCTCACTCTTAAGTGGAGTGGACTGTGCTAGAGTGTTTACAATCCACCTGAAGTTTGTTCTAAGCAACTAGATTTATCTTCTGACTCACCATACTTTATCATTGATGCATTTATAATGGAAGGTATTTCTTTCACTAAAACATCCCTGAATTTTCACAGAAAGCTGCTCAGACAGTGGTGCTTAACTGGGTTGGGTCACCTACCATTTCAGTGATTGCTGCTGATTGTCAATATCCTTTCACAATTCAATATGCATGTAAATAAGGCTATGTACACACGATCACTGTGTTGCGCGGTAAGGCTCCTTACCACGCAATAAAGCCAGTAGTGTACACACAATCAATTCCCTGTTGCACGGCAACACCCTCTTGCCGCACAACAGTTAAACCACTCAAATCGAGAGTGGTAGCATTACCGCGGAACAGCTGTTCCGCGGTAATGCTCATGTGTACACGTTTTGCGCATTAGACAGCCTCCGGAAATGTCCCAGAGTGCCAATCGAGGCCACTCTGGGACATTGGAGCTGTCAAATATGTCAATTTCACTGCTCTAGCTGAGCAGTGAAATTGACTATTATGGGAGCTGCCCAGTTTGGCGGCTCCCCTGAACTGACCTGGGGGGCTGGCCCGAACCGGCTGCCCACGC
>ML685767.1:421400-461419 GCA_007922175.1 Pelusios castaneus
CTGGTGCCCACCATGCACTGCTCTTCTATCACAAAGGAGCATTCACACGGGTGAATGCTCGGGTGAATGCTCCTTTGCGATAGAAGCAGCATGTGTGTACACACGAAAGTGCTATATTTATAGCGCTTTCCTTGTCCCGCAATAGCTTATTGCGGGACAAGTTTATCGTGTGTACATAGCCTAAGATTGGCACAATGTCCTCGCTGAAACTGTAGGGCATCTTTTACTCATTTGAAATTGGCAAAACCAATTATGTGAAGATTAGCCACGTTATGCATTACCTTGCTGGTTAACACTCCAAGCTGCATTATCTGATGCGGCTTTGTTACCATCAACTGGTGTGAAACCATTGATTGGAAACAGTAAATAAAGCCTCTTAAAACCTGATCTCATACTAGCATCTACCCATGCACAATGATCCTTGACTTGCACAGATAAGTGAAACAATCAACTTCACTATGCAACCTCTTGAATGGTGCTCTTATAGGCAGTGGGGATGGTGCTTCATGTGTGTTAAAACAGCTGGGAGCAACCACTAGAAAAATGATTTGCTAAAAAATGACTGGTATGGAATTCTCTGCTTATATGCAATTAAACAACTGCTGAGTAAAATTACTCCCATGTAAGAACACAGGGTGCACTGGTAAGTCTGATAAAGTAGCCTATTATCAAGTAATTGTTATAGAGGAGAAATCCTCCAATAAAGCAAATTTTGTCCCACTGACACATCTGAGTTATAAGTTTTATTGCAGCAGTTTCCTCTCTGCCTTCTGTTAGTATGTGTAAGTTCCTTTGAAGCTGCTCTGGTTTGCAATACAAACAAAGGAAGGACAAGACTTCAGGAATATCTCCAATTAAAAGCTTTTCTTTTTTGAAATGGCAGGGCCAGACTCCTTCCTGTGGCAGGAGCTTTTGAAAGATAGGGTGCCCATTTCTGAAAACTTGCAGGCTGATGCTCATACCTTTTACTAGCTTGAGGTAGTAGAATGGAGATACTTGTAATGTGAGCAGCTGTCCCATAGGAATTGTCAATTTACTTGAGGGAATTCTGTACAAATATTTTAAAATTCTGCAAATTTTATTGCTCAATAAACATGGAAGTACCAGTTTGATGGGGCAGCACAAGCCACTGGGGGCCTGCAGCTGGGAGATAGGGCACTGAGGAAACTGCCCCTCCCCACCGTGTGTGAGGCAGGCAGGCTGGCTCAGCAGGATGCAAATGGGAAGGGGCTCAGGTGTGGGATGAGAGGGTTGTGGTGTGGGAGGTGGGAATCTGGATACACAGGGACTGGTATCTCTTTAAAGATAGGGGGACCAGAACTGCAGGCAGTATTAAAGGTGGGCCATACCAGGGATTTATATGATGGCATTATAGTTGCTGTCTTAGCTGTCCTTCCTTAATGGGGTGTAAGATTAGCTTTTTTCTTTTGACTGCTACTGCACCTTGAGCAACTGTTTTGGAAGAGCTATCCCTACACTGCCTCTAAAAATCTTTGAGTGGTAACCATTAATTTAAACCCCTCTCGTGTGTGTAGAGTTGGGATTATGTTTTCTGATAGGCATTATTTTGCACTTAATGAATTTCAGCAGCCCTGCTGTTCTCCAGTTACCTAGTTCAAAAGTGAACTTTTGTAAATCTTTAGTCAGCTTTAGACTTAATTAGCTTGAGTAATTTATTTTGTCACCTCTTTTTCACGCTGTTGCTGAATGCTGAACAGCACAGCTCCTTAAAGGATCCCTTCTTTACATCCTTCCACTGAGAAAACTGACCATTTATCCCTTTCTCTTTCCTTCTCTGAGTGAGTCCATGACAGCTTACTTTGCTTAAGAGCTTTTTAGGGGCAAGGGATATTTTCAAAGGCTTCATGAAAGTCTACATACACTAGGTGGATGCTTGTTGACAGATCTACAGTAAAAGCGGAGGGTAGGTAAGCAGCTGCTACTCCTCCTCCCTCCCCTTAAAGTAGTAAGTTTTTCTATTGTTTCTCATAAGCATGCATGGCTAGTCTTGAACTAATGGTCAGAGGATAGGTGAGAGCTAGTCAAGACGTGGAAATGCCTACAGTTTTCTCTACTGATTTACCAAAGCACACAATCAATTAACATTTCTGCTCTATCTTAAGCTAACTTCTGCATGTAGGCTAGGGCACCTGCTGTTTTCTATTGCACTGCCTAGGGAGCATTAACCTGGATGTTTACCTTACAAGTTTGGAAACTTGACAAGTCAGATTTGTTTCTCCTAGAAAAAAAAACAAAAAACTCCTTGACAGATCATGTATGATGCACTTCCTTATACGGTTCTGTAACTGCAGAAATGAACAAACCCGATGCCTTTACTGGCACCCTGTTGGATTACACACACACACTTCTCTTATTCCCTTCCTTCCCATGCAAGAAGGTTTAAGTATCATTGGCAGTATTTCATAGGTGCACAAGCTCTTACCTAAAAGATTGGTTTAAGTCTGCCTTCTACCAAGAGATGGAAGGCCACAGCTTGCTCTTACACACAGCAAAGTTCAGTCTGCTATTAGGATATTATGTCTGGGTGTTTACACCATTCCAGCTGTGAAAACCACATCACATTTGACAGGGAGCCCACAAAGTTCACCTTAAGTTAACTTTTATCCAGCTGCCACGCTGTCTCATTTATCTGGAGTTGGGTGTGTTTCAGGAGCAGTCTCAGAACATCTAGTTTATAGAACAAAACCAACTAAATGTACAAAGGACAACTTTATGCATTTACATTTCTTCCAGCAGGGAAAAGGTGACAGGTACAAGTTTTCACAAATGTGGATCAATTTCTAGGGACAAGTGTAGAGGGTAAATAACAAAAGTGAGTAGAAACATTCAGACAATTTCAAAGCTGGATAGGATTTATGGGAAGGGGGGGTAGAACAGCAGAAGAACTCATCTGAACAGACCAGGGGAAGCTACTCTACTTACATTCTTGTATCCACTACAGATGATGCTAGCATAGATTCTGAGTTGAGACTAAACTGTTGCAAGAGGTGCAAGCCTGCCTCCCCCCCCTCATAGGAGGATGGAGCACCTTTAAAATTAGTGGTGACAGGAAAAGTGGTGTTTGAAAAGGCTCATCAGATTACATAGGAGCTGGTATATGGAATTGATCATAAGCTAAAGTGTTTACTTCAGGATAGGACAGTGACTTATTTACAGGAGGCCCCCTGCTACACACAATGAAGTAATAAAATACTGTGGCTTTATTGAGAAGTCCATGATTTAATCATTGATACAAAAGTTCCAGTCCCCTTCTGACCCTGTGCATGAAAAAAAAGTGTCCTTAAACTTACACTTGGGACACGAAGCACAGGGTGTACACCAATGAGGGAAACGCTAGCCACCACATGCAGACAGAAGTCCATTGTTGTTTAAGACTCAGCTGGAAACTGTTGTTCAAAACGCAGGCACCGTAGAAATGCACATCTCAATGCTCCAGTTAGGTTATAAGATATAAAGCTTTGAGGCTAAGCTTAGTGACTTGCAAACAGACAAACCCTTCAGTACAGAAGCTGAAGGCAGAAGGCCAGACTGGTTTACCTTCACTAACCCTTTGAAAAGCCTAGCTCATACTAGGGAAAGGGACATTAAACACTAGCAAGGGGGATGGACAAGATTGGCTAAACAGGAATAGCGGCTAGGAAACTGCTATATTAGGGGACTAGGGATCTAAACCAGGTCTGAGTAGGATCACCCTCTCTCAACACTACTGTTCACCATCCTACTACCATCTAAAGGGGGCCAACAGCAGGAGCATCACATCTCCCATGAGAGGCATAGGAGGCATTAAGAGTCCTGCCACCTCCACTCCATAAAAGGGGTTTTTCACTCAGTTAAAAAGGCAGCTCAGTCTGCGACAGCCATTCCTCTTTGCTGGGCACAAATGGTCATTGTGACTTCCACTGGGTTGTAGCACCTGTCCAAAGACAGCTCTTCCGAATAGTTTGTGGCAGAAATCGCCTTCGATGAACATGTGCTAGACCTGCTACTGGAGAGACAAAGGCCACTTCTTCTTTGGTGTGCCTAAACTCCTCCTGGAGGTACTGAGGATTTTTAAATCACTATTACAAGTGGCTAATAGTCTAAGCTGGTGTTATCAAATACTGAAACCTTGTATATGTTTGAGGAAAGCCCAGTCAGAGTTGGCAGATGAGGTTTGAGAGCCCTACTTCAAACGAGCCCACATACCTGATTAAAGGAAACAATCTACATTCCTGCAAACATAATTCCGAACAGTCAATACACCAGAAGAGTATTGCAGTGATCTTAAGGCTGTCCCGAGCAAATACAGCACTATGTGTGGATGAGCAACTTGAACCATCCACACTACCAAGGAATAAATGAGGCAGCCAGAGGCAACCTAAGGCTAACAAAACAGGAGATTTCACTAATAGAGTCGGCAGAGAAGCAAAAAAACAAAGCTACTGTGTAGTGGAGATACAAGCCAAATAATAGTCGTTATTCTGCAGGACAGAGGAAGAAAAAACCCTTGCAGAAGCTAAAGCATCTGTACAAAGGGGTTTTAAGAGGCTGGTGATAGCCCATCGAAGCTGGCTCCCTACAGGTTTCCTGGAACAGTTTTCAGAATCTAATCATACCCCTTACTGTTGTTTGTCCGAGTTCTTCCAATAGATGCAACTGTGTGTGCAACTATTGCTGGAAGAGCTCCCAAAGTTTCCAGCATGTGATGGCTGGTGAGATTGATAGAGAAGAATGAGTATTTTAATACTTGTTCCCACCCCTTCTTTTCGTGGCAGACTTGTTTAGAACCCAGCAACTCCACCTGGAAGGAGCACATTTATATTAAAGTTGTTGCAGATCAGTTTTTACCTTCCTGAGATGAGAAGAGCATTGGCTACTGTCTCAGTTAGGTAACCCCAGGCCTGGCATCGAAGTCCCATCCACTAGAATGGGCTTTCACCTTGCTGATTCTACCTAAATGCTTAGGTCCAAGAATCTGAGCTAGCTAAGGGGCTGCAAGCTTAGGAGTGTTTTTTAATTGCCCCACCACAAAGGGGGACACTTCTTGCATTTATTTAAGCTACTGTCCCTTTGAACCTTATACTGTCTAGCATATAAAGAAAGTCTTCAGCTATTTCCAGAAGCACCAGAACTGAACAGGTTTTACAGAAGCCTGGAACATCAAGCTGTCCTCTTGTCTACATCTTGGATAAGATGAGTCACTAAAGCCTCCAACATCCTACTTGAAGCATCTGTTCCCACACCAGTGTCTGAAAACAACCCTCAAGATGCATAGATAAAGTTTCGGTGCGGACTCCATTAGTGAAACTGAACATTCCTAATAGAATGCAATGCTGGATTTGCCACCAGGGGGATTGAGGACTTTGTTGTGTGACCGTGGCCTGGGCCCCAGTCTGGGCTCATGATCATCTGTCTTGGTGCCTGGCTCTTCTTTCCCAAGATCTCTCTTCTCACCTCTGTGTTCCATGTGTGGTTTGTTGTTCTCTGTATCTGTATGACAACAAAGTTAGAGTGGTTATACTGCAGTGCAGTAACACTGTCTTTTATACATCCTGACCTTCAACAATCTTGCTTCCTTATCTCCCATCTTCACTTACATGGCCCCTGCTCTAAATGTACCCATGCACTTTTCCTGCTCAAAGCCTACTTCTTCCTAGACTCTCCTGTCTTGGTCTCTCTGATTGTGTATGCCCTCTTTCTGACATTTGAAGTCAAACTCAAGTCTGTAGAGTGCTGTATAAGATTAGTACAAACTGTAAAGTGTTTCCATCACATACTTACGATAGCATGCCAACCCCCCAGCTCAGAGGAGAAACACTGTTCACTGCCAGGTAGCAGCCTTGAGCTCCCAAATACAGCTTACACTATGCTCTCTCTTAGCAGCTAATAATGGAGCAATAGTGCATTTTGGGAAAAATCAGTTATTTCATAGCTACAGTTAAGGAAGCCCAGAATGATAAACTACGAATGTGGGGAAAGGAGGAAGCATTTACCGTGATATTTGTATACCTCTTGCCAATAATTGTGTCTACATTCCCCCATTTAAATAAGAAAATCTTTCCGCTGAAGATTCAGATACATTACCAGAACAACTCAACTGCCTGAGAGTTGCAGAAATGGGAGTTACGTGTGAATTTGTTCGGTTAACTTGGATCATCCCATTCTAAAGCAGCAAGGACACAAGTTGGCCCATTTGGCTAACCACATTCTAAGAACTTGGGCTACAGTGCCAGAAAGGTCTCCTATAAAACCAGACGGACTCTAAGAGACCTTGCAATGGTAGGTAACAAGACAGAAACTTCCCATACCTAGAAAGCAACCCAGCATTGGGCCACCATTCAAACACCCTCCCTACAGAGACCCAGCTTAATAGAGGTGATGTGGCTATTTTAGAGTCACAGCCTGTCCCGTTTCCTGTAATTGTAATGGATACTGACTAACTCCCCACTTCGAAGTCTGATAGCCATGACTTGGCTTGACTGTGTGGTCCACAAAAACCAGCCCAAAAGGCTTGTTTATTCTTTCTCTCTATGCACACAAGCAATAATAGTCTGCATAGCATCTCAGCAAAAGATGTTTCTCTTGCCTTACCTTTCAGTTCCTTTGATGCATCTCCTCCTTCTTTTAAGACAATGTGATCCTGTAATAAAACCAGGGCTATTTTAGGGTTACCTATGTGAAGTGAACCACTCCTCCACCTCAAGATTTTCTTAAACCTTAGTTAGATCTAATGGATCCTTTACACCAAGACCATGTGATTCCTGCATTAAGAGGCAAATGCTGCAGCTTGCTCTGCGTGAAGCCTTTTGCAATGGCTTTGAAGAGCTTGATGTTACAGTCACTCTCACAAGGAGATGATGATCCCTGTGTAATCTTCATGTTACACTGTACATTTTATCACGACAAGTCACCTGATGTACAGAAGATAGAGCACTAGTCCATAAGGTCCTTAAGATGTCTATCCCCGAATCTATATCCACTCTCGATCATTATCCTGTAACACTCTTCTAAATGTACCCACTGGCATCCCGAATAGCAGCAGGTATTGAGACCCAGGAGAGCAAGCTCTTCAGCACTCCAGTCAGTGTCTCAGTAATAAAATACATGCTCAGTGAAAGATCCAGATCAGTTTGGATTATTGAGTCAGATGAATGGCAAAACGCTAAGAAGAGTTTTCACCCACCCTCACTGACCCATTTTCAGATTCAGGAATCAGCTGAAATGAGCAAGAGTGGTTTCAAAGGATCTCCTCACACCAGGACTGCTACAATTAATTAGATAAAAATAAATCAATGTTCCCTTGCTTCTATGATTGTTTCATCCCAGCAGAGAGGACTGACATGAAAATGACATTGAAAAATGTATACTTTTAAGGCCCCTCCTTCAAGACAACAGCATCTCATTATCCAGCAGTGTCAAGTCTTTCAAGTGGGTACTCAAGCATTTCTCCACATGCAGAGTGTGGCCTTGCGGTAGCCTGTAAGAGGGCACATAGTGAATGCTCAGAAGGGGAGAAAGTGAGTAGGGTTCTGCCTAAGACCCAGCAGAACAATTTCTTTCTTTCCTCTTGCTGCTGCCACTGCATCCCTGCTCCATCCCAAATTACAACAGTCCATCCCCCTCAAAGTAATGCCAGCCCCTGACTAGCAAACACAGCCCTCAAAATTCTCAGTTTCTTTCCTATGAACCAAATCCCAGAATCCTTTGGCATCAGTACTGGCAAGGCCTCCATAAGAGCTTGAGACAAAGATCATTTCTGACTCCTGCCTCTACATTAGTTCTATGTTCTTAAGCCATTCTAGTAATACTAGTTACTGCAGCTTTAGAAGCAGCAAAGATAACCACTATCCCAGTTTCCCTTCAGCAGAAATTTTAATGGAACACAAATGCCATTAATGCCAGTACTTCATGGATGGTATGTTTCCAAGACTCTTGCCAATATGGTGGCCAACTCACTTCGTGGTGCAGTTTTGATCCAAGGAAAGAGTTAACAAGCCAAAATGCAGGAGCCTGTCTACTGAGCAAGAACATGATACCGTAATTGACAAATATTTACACTTCTTTCCCCCAGAAGAATATTTGCTCATAGCTATGACCTTGTGTCTAATGTATCATTATGCAGCCAACTAAATTGCCACATAGTAATTCTATGGCTGCCACAACTGTGCACTAGAATCTGTTTCCATACACCAGTGTTTCCCAAACTAATTTGGCCAGAGAATACTTTTAGGCTAGGAATATATTGATGGAACACATACATGCTGGTCTGGGGGTGGGGGGTCATAGCAAAACAAATTGTTGCATGTATTGTTCAAAAGTTGATTTAAAAGAGTTAGTTTTCTGGGGATGTCTTATAAAGAACAAAAAATAAGAGGGAAGAACGAAGGAAAATCATCTGAGTGAACAACTGTCCTTCTGATAATTATAAAGTTGCTAACCATCTTAAGTATAAAAATTAAAAATTAAGTACAAACCCAAGACATACACACGTATTTATATATAAACAGTTGAAAGAAGGATGGTGAGTGTCCTTGTGTACAAAAATAGGAAGGACAATTTTGTTAAAAAAAAAAAAAAAAAAGCACCGTCCTTCCTTAAAACTTTATGAAAAATATATGCAACACAAATTAGGTATGGAAATTTTTTTTTTAAATTTTGTGTTTTTATAAATTCACTATTATGACAAAACTACTGGAAAATAAGTAACATTGGACAGTTTTTTAAAAAAAAAAAATTGGAAGAGTAGTTTTTTAATCTTTTGATCACAAATTTTCTTTCCCTTTCCCCTTCCCGTGTCACTCCTCTTCCTCCCACAAACCCTCCCATCCTTCCCAGCACCTCCCCCGCCCCTCCCCACATATCAGCTCCTCTCCTTTCCTGCTCAGTCTTTCCCGTGCTTCAGCTCCTCTTCCTCCCCTTTAAAATTAACTATTTCATTGCTGATCATTTTAGCAGAAAGTCAAGCTAATGCTGCTACTCATATTGGGAGGAGATGCACAGGGCAGGTGGTTAATGTAAAGGCTTATGGAGGTGAATAGTAAGGAATTCAGCACCTCCCAAATTTGAAGTAAGCACCCCTGAAAAAACGAGAGAGGACCTTCGTCGCCTTCAATGCCAAAAGACTAAAACACCTCTTGGCTGTCCAAAGAATCTCCTCCACCTTCATTGAGTGCCAAAAGCCTGAGTTCTCCTCTATTCAACTGCAAAAGCTTTCAGCTTCCCCCTACTTCCATGGTGTAACCAGACATTAAATACAAACATCTGCAGCACCCTGAGACCTGATTCAGCATAAAGGAGTTTATGATCAAACTAAGCAGGGATACTTGACTAGAAGAGGATTGGGAAGCAATGCTGACTAGCTTTGGGTTACCAGAGCCACAATGTAGGATTAACATGCCGCATAGTACATAGGAGATTTGTTCATAACATCAGCTCTATGAGATTATAGTAAGCCCTATTGCTAAGCCATTTTTACAGCAGTACAAATACCTTGGGTTTGTTTGGGTGTGCTCGAACGGGACTGGCAGGTACTGGAGACCCAAAAATATCACTGGTCTTCCCACCAGGCGGATTTGTGCGCTGACGAGAGTGGACAGGGCTAGGCTCCTCAAAGATGCCACTTCCTTTCCCCCCTGCAAGGTAACCAACAGTTACTTGGGAAAGGGGTCAAACTGCTCTGTACTATTCTCTTCTAACTTTCTTCAAAACTTGAACTAAAAGCTGACTAAAATCACTCAAATACCCACATTTGATGTTTTAGCATCACTAAATGAATCTGCACCTTCAGCCCAGAAATCCTAGAATTTTGCTTACTACCTATCTTGAGGAAATTGTAAAAAGTCTTTTGTCACCAAGTCTCAGAAAAAATAAATAAATCTTGGATTCATATCTGGTTTACACAATGAGACTGCTTCAGCTCTGTCACCACTTCAGCTGGAACAGTCTCTGGAATGGACCCTTCATGTGTGTGTCCTGTTCTTCCTTTCTTCCCCCGCCACATTAGATGGCAGTTACATTAGGAAAGAGACCTCTAATTTCTCTACTAGAATTGGGCAACATGTTGGTATCATGTCTGTGTCATATATTTGGCTACAAAATTACAGGCCTCTGTTTTGCCAATGCAGCCACAGACAGACATTATACAGTGGTTATTGTATAGTCTTGAGCACTTACTTCTCAATGGTTATAAACAAGCAGGGCTGGAAAGTTGCCTATGGATTTAGTAAAAGGTTTAAAAAAAAAAAAAAATATCAAAGAGCCTCTAGTAAAGTCCAGTGTAGCAATCTAACTTTACATGCCATTCTAATTCATCCTTGGTTCAATTCTCTACACTGATTTCTCTTCAACTAGAGAGTTTTCACCAGTAGTTTATACAGTTAATATCTTTAACCCAATATGGCAGCTATTTATTTAACAGCCCGTATTTCACTGCTGGCAAGTTTATCACCACAACTATCATTTGATGAAAGCACACATGAAATACACAAGAGGGTGATGTTTCTGCTTGCACATCTTTACACACTTCAATATCAGTTCCATTTCAAGCTTTAAAAACCGTTACTTTAAGGTTCTTGGGACATGGGAAGAGCAGTGTAACTGCTGCCTACAGATAGTCAGAAGGCTACCCAAATTCTTATCCCACATTAGCTGTTCGATGTTTTAAAGCCTTCAAGTCCAGCTGGTAAACTAAGAATTTCCCCAGTCTGTCTCTTTAACCATGTCAGACTGATGGGTCACCAGGAGAAAAAAATACCACATTCTACAACACAAGGTTAGTTTAGAGCTAAAATCAGCACTCATAACTGAGTGCTCCCTGATTCATTAAAATACCATATTGACGCCCTGCTACTTGAACACATGCTTCTGAAAGAAGAGTGATTATTTTAACATGGCAAACAAGGAGTCCTGTGGCATTTTAAAGACTAACATTCATTTATCACATGAGCTTTCATGGGAGAAAATCCCACTTTATCAGATGCTTTGAAGATGGGGAACTTACAGAAGGGGAGGAAAATAAATGCAGGGAAGTGTAAGAACTATGGATTTCTTTTCTCATTAGAACAGGTGATTTGACCTCACCTTCCTCTATATGCTGTTCCCCAGTGTTTAATCTAAACTACTGCATTGATTTGCTGTAACAGTCTGACCTAATCCTATGACTTACACTTCCCTGCATTCATTTTCCTCCCATTCTGCAAGTTCCCCATCCTCAAAGCATCTGATGAAATGGATTTTCTCCCATGAAAGTTTGTGCAATAAATAAATTTGTTAGTCTTTAAAAGAGCCACAAGACACCTTGTTTGTTTTGTTGAACTAGATATTCAGCTGGACCATGCACACGGTATAAAGAACCACGCTCAGAATCAGCTACACCTCTTCTAGTGTGTGGTTTCCCGGAGGCAACTGTTCTCACCTGGAGGGTTGGTTCTTTTTGGAAAGTTCTGGGGTTCCTCTGCTGCTCCAAAGATCCCAGAGGCCATCTTGTGTGGCCTGCTGGAACATGATTCTTCTGTGCTCCCGAATAGATTACTAGAGCCTCCTCCAGGGGGTTTCAATACTCTGTGTTGCAGAACATTAAGTTACTGATGATGTCAACTTATTTGAAGTCCTCTCCATGCAGCATGTTGGTCACATTCTTTCCTCCACCCATCCTCCAAAGCTAAGATTAAATTTGCTTGAAGCGCTCAGTTTATTTTACTATATAATTTGGGATTCGCAGACCAGATTTAGGAGCACCGAGTGTAGTTCTAGCATTTAAAATTCACACACTTACCTGGTTGTCAAGGACCAAACTATGACAAAGATTTGTAAGCCACCACAGAGCAGAGGTGGGGTCCCAGACCTGCCTCTTCGAGAAGAGGAAGTATTCACAAAATGTTATTTGATTAATTAATTAGCTTGGTAGTTTGAGACAAATACCAGTTCCGAACAGGAGATGCCTGAACAGAATCCCTTTGTGACCTACTATTATTCTAATAATGCTGGCCGGAAGAGTTACATTCCAGGACTTGGATAACTGTCATATTAATACACAGCAACATCTCCTTAGGCTTGACATGTTCTTCTACAGAAATGTAGAAGTATCTATAGTTTCCACTTGAGCAAAGCAGACTTAAAAATAGCAAGCAAGTGATGGAGTACACGCATACTTACTAAAGCAAGATCAGGGTCAGCCCTTTCCTCCTTAAGTTCTGCTTAAGTGTGGGCTGTGACCATATGCACAGAGCAGAATGCTTTTCCAGGATGAGGCAGCATTCAATTCTATTCCATTTCAAGAACGGTGTCCCAATGGAGTCGTAAGCTGGCTACATCACACTAAATATCACCTGCAACAATTTAACTTGGCCAATTGACCCTCAGAAGCAACTTTAGAGCTAGTCTGCATGCAACACTTGCAGCAGCACAGCTATAAACACTGGGTAGCTGTGTTACGTCAAAGGGGGAGAGCTTTCCCGCTGATCAGTAAAACTACCTAAATGAGCGGCAGTAACTATGCAGGTAGGAGGGCGTCTCCTGACATCATAGTGCTGTTTGGGTATTTAATACCTGTATTACCATAGCACTTAGAAGCCCTACTCATGGACCAAGAACCTGTTGTGCTAAGTGCTGTACAAACAGAACAAAGATGGTTCCTGCCCCCAAGTTTACAATCTAAATATGTGTTTTCAGGAACAGGGCCTTAAAATGATTACCTATGTCAAGAGATTAATTCCGGGGCCTTGTTAGTCTTCTTCGTTAGAAAGGCAACAGACACTCAAAACATTAAGTTGATAAGCAATAACCTCTTATCTATGGCACACGCTACCTTTTGATATATTGAGGCTCCATAAATTAAGAAAGCTGCAATGCTGCAGAGTTTGGAATGGCAATCTTCTGGATGAAGTGGTTCAAAATGAGAAGATCAAGCCAAGACTTAAGAGTCTAACTTCAGACACTCATTTTAAGTCCATATTTTAAGCACCTAAGCTAATCTGTTTTACGAAGTTCTGAGCACCCAGCAGTGCCCACCACTATGAATAAAGATATTGTTTTAGTACTTTGTTGGTTGCCTATAGCACTTTGCAAAATTTAGATAAGAT
The DNA here is from genome assembly GCA_007922175.1 of Pelusios castaneus. NCBI lineage: Eukaryota > Metazoa > Chordata > Testudines > Pelomedusidae > Pelusios > Pelusios castaneus. The sequence continues at coordinate 434,480 of ML685767.1, forward strand.
TCCCTAGCCACACTGAAGGCAGGTGCTGAAATAGAATAAAGTTTATAATTAAACTACAATTGCACTAGACAATTGTGGTTTTTTAAAAAGATAGAGCCAAATGATTTTTAATTCTCTATTATACAAGTTTTTGTGCTGGACATCTTGGATTTGGACAACCAGAACATCTATAGAACAGAACAGCTACTAGTTATTTCTGATGCTCCAGAAGCAAGAAGACTAAAAAGAAAATTTGAATCAACAGTTATTTCATAAAGTTAGTCTGCAAATTGTATCAAGCAGACTTTTTTCCAAGAGTTCTTTATGCCTTTTTTTTTTTTTTAATATTTCCAACTTTCGTTAGAATTGTAAGAGAAAGCATTGTAGACCTAGGATACCTAAAAACTTCTTAAACTAGAAAATGACTAGATAACTTCTTAAACTAGAAACCATCACCAACGATCAGTCTCCACTAACCAGGATGAAGGGATGCATTCCACTGAAAGCCAAGTTTCCAGAAAACAGAATGCAGCCATCATAAGGCAGAGGAATGAATGCAATGAGAAGTAGTTACAGTAAAAAAAACCAAGAAGTCCTGTGGCAATTTTAAAGACTAAAATTTATTTGTCATTATAAATAGTTATTATATACAATAATAGTAGTTATAGTAGAATCAGATTAGTTCAGGAAGACTAGTCCAGGAAGGTCAGCAACAAACTCTTGCCTGCCTTGGAGTAACAAGTCTGTAGTTTTATCTTTGCCTGTGTCAGCTGCCTTTACCTCCTATACTTGAATGGCAAACATGTTATACAAAAAAGGAGTCACCTCAGCAATGTGATGGAACCAGGAATGATGATGCAAACTCTATGGAAGTAAAAAGGTATCAAGTCATTCTTGGCCATAACTGATTTTTAAAAAGTATTATAAAGCTTTCATTTGGATATTCTTTTGGCTCTGTTACTTTACTGATAATTTAACATTCAACAACATGTACGTTGCTGTAGCTATCTGGGTGGCTGAGGAACTGTCTCTGTAGCAAGTTTCTTGAATAGAAGATTCCTGAGAGAGCAGCTTTAAAAACTAAGTTTTATGATGTGCCCCAGTGGAGAATGCCCCAGAATTCTTGTACGAGGCATTTTAAGCACTGTGAATGCATTTGTCTGCAAAAGGTTGGATGGCCACAAATGCATTCACAGCACTTAAAATGCCTCGTACAAGACATCTGACCAATCTGAATCACTTCTGTACTTGTTTTGTCCCTTTTAGTGCATTGGTTTTAAGGTCATCTGTTCTAAAAATACTTGTTTTATGATAGTGTTTTTCAATCAAGATTAAAAGTAGATCAAATGAAAACCTATGAACAGCAGATTTTCAACCCCAGGTGGGATTCAAACCAGCAACTGCAGGGTTCTCCGGCTCCTGCCCTAATAACCCGTGTACCACAGGAGCACATGCCTAGCAGGCTTTCTGCTGGGTAGGAAAGCACAGGGAATACATACAGAAAGACAACCAGACAAAGCAAAGTTAATATAAAGGTTGTCTAATAAAGAGTTTTTAGTTCTTTTTTGAGCCTTGTTTAATTACAAAGTCTAACTTAGAAAGGTTCATTTAGGCCTTGTCTACACTAACACTTATTCTAGCAATCAGGCATGTGGGGGAGGGACTTGTTACACAAGTTTGCCAGCACAAGCACTTATGTGTACAGCACTATGTTAGCAGAAGATTATCGTTTGCAGACATGGCTACTGATGCTGGTTTAGGTGGTTTCACTATGTTGGTGTGAGAACTCTCGCCCATTAACATAATGCACTACACAAGCACTTATGCTAGCAAAACTTGCATCACTCAGGGCTGTGGGAAAAAACAACCCCACACCTGAGTGACAATTTTGCCGACATAATGCTAGTGTGGACAGGGCCTTAGCCATGCTTACTGATAAGAACATAAGAAAGGCCGTACTGGGTCAGACCAGAGGTCCATCCAGCCCAGTATCTGTCTACCGACAGTGGCCAGTGCCAGGTGCCCCAGAGGGAGTGAACCAAACAGGCAATGATCAAGTGATCACTCTCCTGCCATCCGTCTCCATCCTCTGATAAACAGAAGCTAGGGACACCATTCTTAACCCCTTTCTGGCTAATAGCCATTTATGGACTTAGCCACCATGAACTTACCCAGTTCCCTTTTAAATATTGTTATAGTCCCAGCCTTCACAACCTCCTCAGGTAAGGAGTTCCACAAGTTGACTGTGTGTTGTGTGAAGAAGAACTTCCTTTTATTTGTTTTGAACCTGCTACCTATCAGTTTCATTTGGTGACCCCTGGTTCTTGTATTATGGGAGTAAGTAAACAACTTTTCCTTGTCCACTGTTTCCACATCAGTCATAATTTTATATATTTCTATCATGTCCCCCCTCAGTCTCCTCTTTTCCAAGCTGAAGAGGCCTAGCCTTTTTAATTGTTCCTCATACGAGACACTCTCCAAACCCCTAATCATTTTAGTTGCCCTTTTCTGAACCTTTTCTAGTGCTAGAATATCTTTTTTGAGATGAGGAGACCACATCTGTACACAGTATTCGAGTTGTGGGCGTACCATGGATTTATATAAGGGATGTTGATGGTTGCCATGGAGATTTTGAATTAGGCACACAAATTAAATGAGCTCCTAAAATGACAACTGCATGGGGTACCTATTCTCAACAAACAAACTGTCGGGGTTCTGACTAGAATGAGTCTTGGGAAATAATTCCTTCTAACTAGTTAAATGAACTCTTCTGAAAGCATCATTTGTACAGATGCAAGGACCAGCTAAGAGACCGCAATACAGCATAGATCCTGTAGATGAGGCATTGGAGCATTAACAGATTCCTGCCTTATCTGAAAGGTTGGCTCATATAAATGCTTGTGGCACTTCTTTCTACAATAGACTAACACGGCTACCCCTTTGGAATTTGAATAAATGCTTGTGTTAGTGAACAACAGATGATGGTGTTTGTGTTCCAAGTGCAATGTAAATGCTACCACGATAGATTATTCCTACTGCAACCTGGTTTCTTTCTCCACCCTTGGCCAGTCTAGACTGCCACACCACCACAGTCTAGGGATTATGAAGAACATATAGTTCCCAAAGGAAAACAGAAAACTCTTCAAGGGTTATGTCAAGGAATCAGTTTTCATGGAAACCCTCCAAAACTCAAGTCATTGAGAGCAGCGTCACAATTTCATAACTTCTACTTTTTGAGAAACTGGCACTGCAAATTCAAAAGTAAAACCATCCTCCCTCTCCGACATCCGCGTGTCCCCACTGAGGAGGAAGGTGCAGCCACTTGTAAGGGTATTTGTCCCTGATGAAATCCAGCACCCACTTAAACAAAACCTTTTCTTGAGGGGATCCGCGGGGACAGCCCAACCAAACACCCGTGTCTTCCCCAAGCCAACACAGCCGGCACCAAGCAGCTCGGCTCTCCCTCCAGGACCAGACCCTTCCCAGGACCGGGACAGAGCTTGCCTCTCCCGGCCAGCTGCGCCCCCGCGCAGTCAAGGACCAGCCAGGAGAGGGGGTTGGGGAACGGCCCTCACCAGACGAGCCTGGGACCAGGCGGGCTAGAGGGGTCTGCTCCCCCCGGTGACACGTGTTCACACGGGCCCAGCGCCGCATGGCAGAACGAACCCAGCCTGGGAGTTGCCAACCGCCACCAGCCGGGAACGGAAGGAAGGAAGGAAGGAACCCAGGCGTTCGGGTGACGGCGCCAGAGAGAAGAGCCCGGGGACCGCCCCGGAGCGACCCACGTACCGCGGGGAGGGGGAACAGGGGAACCCCGAAGCCACGCCCTGCCCGGCCGCACAAAGCCCGGGGAGGGTGCCGTGCCCCGCCCCGGTGGGTACCTGGAGCTGGGCTTGGCAGAGTCAGCCTCCGGGCCCTGGAACATGGCGGCGGCAGGCTGGGTTCGGGTAGATTCGCGCCGCAGGCTCCTCACACACGGGTCGGACACTCCCCGCAGGCCAGGCAGGCCTCACCTCCTAGACAACAGGTAGCGCCCCGGCCCGCCCTGCTGGTCCGTTGGCTGGCCTGGCCGCCAATCACCGCGCGCAGCCTACCATGTGCAGCACACTCCCACCGTGATCCGCCCACCCAGCTGGGGAGGGAAGCTTTAAAACACACGCTCCGAAGCTTACACTACCGGCTTGTCCATTGGAGCAGTCACCTGCCATTCAGACAAGGCCGCGCGGCCATTGGGCAAAGCGTGAGGCGAGCAACTGGAGGGCCGCTCCCGATATTTAAAGGGCCAGGCCAGCTCGAGGGCTGCTGGTCCGGGAGGTTACGCCTTTCACATTTTGTACAGTCGGGGGCCGGGCTCCGATGGATTCCGCCAGCCCAGCCGAGTGGAGGCCCCAGGCCGCCTCTTCCATCAGCCTCGGGGGCAGCCCCAGCCCCGCCTCCTCCCCGGCACTGGAGGGCCGAGTCCATTTCCGCCTACCAGCGATCCGGGCCCGGGCCCGCTGCCCTGATAGCCGCCTTCCGGGTCTCCAGCAGATGCTACAGTGACCATTTCAGGAGGTCCTAGCACTGCAACGGGAGCTGGAATTGGCTCCGTTTGATGCAGGCTGTATAGAGGCAGCCTCTGGCTTCTTGGCACGAGTTGTTACCCTTCTCACAGAGGTAGCGTGAAACTAGGCTGCTCTTCCGAGTTAGGAAGAATGCAAACATCTCTGCTTTCAAAAATTCCCAGACCTCTGAAACATCAAACTAGTAGAGAAAATGGGCGGCGGGGGGGGGGGGGGAAGAGATCACTGAATAAAGATGAACAAAACTATGTGAAGACATAGACTGTGTTGGCTTAATTAACGCATCGCTGTCTTTTTACTCTAGGGATCACACAACCTTTATCTACGTTTACCAAGAACAAAGTAGTGGATCATGGTTTTCCTAGTTTTTAATAGTGATGCAGAGGATGGAAGTTACAGCCCTCAGCATGCAGTGGGGCTGAGCTGCTCGTTGTACCTGGAAGAGACTTGTCCTCTTTAGTTAGGCCCTCCATATGTAACAAAATAGTGGCAGAATATTGCACTGTAGAGAAAGCTCTGGGTTTCATGAGAGCCACAATTTGGCTTCTGCTACTTTAAAGCTATCAGTTTCCTGGGAGCTGCATCCAGGCTTTACAGAGCTCATATAACAAAGCATTGGAAACCAGTGCTCGCACTGCATTTTTAACCCCAAAACACAGGTTTGGTTGGATGTTATTACAGCAGTTAAATTTTCAGTTAGAAGTCTTGCTTAAAAAGTTCAATATGCCAAGAAGTAAAGTTATATGCAGTAAAATTGCTATATTTATCTTGCAGGGAAGAAGAAAATTAACTGCATACTCCTGACCAGTGCAACAGCATCTGTGTCTGCCCCTGTTCTAGCTCTATCAGTGCTCCTCAGGCCTGCTCCTGCAATGCTACCCTTCAGCAATGTAGGTATAGGGCAGATTTTAGATCAGTTAAGAAGGAGGGAAAAAAAAAAAACCAAAAAATTTGGGCTCTGTTTTGATGTAAGGAGAGAGAGTCATAGATCATTGGCAGGTGACAAGAAAGATGGTGGAGGAAAATGAGTTCAGGTTTGTCCCTACTTAGTCCTGGTAGAATGCACTTTTAAGAGTCTGGGGTACTGACAGCTTAGCTTAATGTATACACCATGGTTTGGTGCACAGAGTAGTTCAGGTATGTGCTGACTGCAAATGGGATTACCTTTATTCTAGTCCCCCAAAAGTACAAAGCCAGATTGAGTGCAAATTCAGAAGCTGTCATTTGTGATGTGTATTATATGCCCTTTATAGGTGCTCTCACTATGCAAAAGGGAGACTTAAGCTACTTTGTGCTTAGAAAAAGTGAGTAGCAGCACAGTGGCTACCTTTCACCAATTTGTCCTTACATAGGAGAGACCTTGCAAAACACCATCTTCCTTCCACGTTATCAGGGGAATAAAGTGAAGTGGTACTGCAGAGGGGGACTGAACGGTAGAGTTACTGTGAATAATAGTTCTAAAGGGGTAGCCATGTTAGCTTAGTTCAGCAAAACAAAAAGGAGTCTTGTGGCACTTTAAAAGACCAACACATTTATTTTTCGCATGAAGTTTCGTGGGCAAAGTTCCACTTTGTCAGATACCAGTTATCAGAGTAGAGAAAAACTTACAGGGTTGACACACTGCCACAAAAATTTCAGGGTCACATCCACATCCCCCCCCCCCCCCCCCAAAATACATGCAGAAAAGGCATAAGGATTGCTTCAAGAGCATCTTTGTTTTTTGTTTGGCCATTAAATTATCTCAGGTTTCAAAGGTCAGTCCCATCACTGGTTTAGTAAAGAGCATATGACAGAGGAGGCAGCAGAGTAACTGTCACAAGGAAACTTCTTTCAGAAGATAAACTTCTTCAGAATGGAATTGTGTCCATGCAGTAAGTCGCATGCAATTTTGTTAAGAGGCTAGAGGAAGTTTTGATGGAAACCTGTACCAGAGTGGGATGTTTTAATGGAAGATCTTTCTTGTCCTCATCTACCTAAGCACTGCCCTAGACTTTTATTATTTTTGCATGTCATTAAATATTCTGATACTGGTGCAGTTACATGTTTGTTTGTTTTTTTAAAAGAAAAACAGGGTCCTGTGGCACTTTTAAAGACTAACAGATTTATTTATCGCATGAGCTTTTGTGGGATAAATTCTCACTTCAGACGCTTGGGGTTTTTTGTTTTTTTAAAGTGCTTTACAAGTTAGTTGTCATCTTCTTTCTCTGCAATACATGACATTTGCCTCTTTGGAGGAAAAGGAAGCATTCAAAACTATCAAGTATTTTAAGCTTTTATTTATGTTCTCTTCCTCTGTGCCCTCCCCAAAATCAAATCTAGGGCTTTTGAAATTTATGTTCAGACAGTATAAAAAAATACTCAGTTTCATAGTGTGGAGCCTTATAATTGAGATAAGTGCAAGTATGACATTAGAGGTGGCAAGGATTAAGGGTAGCAAGAAATGTGTTTATTGGGAGTTTGTACTTTTCTGTAGACTGGGAGATAGTTTAAGGTGCTTTTGTACTGATACAAGCAGGAAAATTAATCCAGATTAAATAAAGGTGTGAATTAAAAGCATAAACCATTTTACACCCTATATGGACACTTATTTGGAATTTGGTTTAATTCCTGTGAATTAAAAAACCAAATTATGCTATTTTAATTTCAAATAAGTGTCCACACAAGAATTTAATGTGATTGAATGAATGTGCTTTAGATTCACACCTTTATTTAATCCATATTTACTTACCTGAGTTCCTGTTTAGACAAACCTTCAAGTGACCCAAACATTTGACCTACCCCCATTCACAGCCAAACATTCCACCTCCCCACTCATTCATGACTGCTTAATATCCCATGGCAACTACAATAGCTTTTATGTGGCAAAGTGATATTATGAGGGTAACGCACTCAACTGTCTTTAGTGTGATCTAGAATAGCTGGAAAAAGGGAACAGGATCATATAACTGGTCAGCTCATCTGGGCTCTAGGGATAATCAAACCACTGCTGAGGATTCATGTTGCTAGACAGAATGGAGTGAGGAGGAGAGCTGCAAGATACAGAAATACCCTAACATGGTTCTCCCATCCAGATCTCCTGGGCACAAAGGGTGAAATATCCTGGCCTCACTGAAATCAATGGGAATTTTGTCACTCACTTCAGTGGATGTTTTGAAAGGGAGCATCATCAGTTGCTATTACGTAAATACTGGTTAAAATGCAAAACCCAGGCAGAAACTGCACATGTAACAAACAACTGAACACAAGTTAGACCAAGTATTAGTATGTATTTATGCACAATAAAAACAGCTTTACAAGTTGAATTGGAAATTTAAACAGAGAAAGTTTAACAGCTTTTGAACATTATATTAAATAACCAAAACACCTTTTTCCAAAATTGGTAAAGAATAAATAATATAATTTACAATATGGTACAAAAAATAATCAGTGAGGACAGGTATTCTGCTTTATACATACACTATATATGTATATTTTTAATCTATAAAACAAATTCACATCTCAAACAAGCCAAGAACCTTAGATTATATGGCTTAACTATTATTAATAGAAACAGCAATCAATATTGCTGCCAAACCAAAAGCTCTAAAGCCAGTTATCATGTTTCAGTAACTAATGATAACTTATTGCCGTAGTGCTTGCCAAGGTTTCACTTATTTAACATTTATAAATCACTGGGAACTCAGGAGATTTAAAGGTTTGAAAAAGGTTTAAAAAGTGCAGTACTTTTGTTACAAATGCATCTGAATTTTGAGTGTAAAAAAAAAAAAAAAAAGCAACAGTAATTTCCACTGCAGGATTGACAGTCAGTAAACAAGCCTTCTTTGTGGATCCAAGCTATTTAGTTAAATTTAGAAATATAAATAAGAAGGGTGCCATGAAAAAAAAAGAAAGTTACTCAACGACATTTTAAAAACCAATTAAAATTCCTACACTTGATAGATTTAGTAATGAAGGACAGAACGATTTGTTCTGCTGAGCAGAACCTGATGCTCTGGTAGCTGTCCCATCATTAAGCGCACACATGCACAAAAAGACAGATGTATTCTTTAGGAGGTAATATTGCTTTATATCCAGGCTACAGTGACAAGTATTGCGTTTCCACCATCCTACCGTAGGGGAATACAAGGAAACCAGTTACATCATTCCATGGACACTAACGGGCTTGCCAGTCAAACAACTGAGGTCAAAAAATAATTCTAATCTCTGAGTACAAGCTTTACAGAAACTAACAAGAGATATGGAGGCCAGGTTGTCAATGTCCATTCCTCCCTCTAGCCTCTTCACTGTGCCTCATAAAGGCATGAAGATAATGGAGTGTTACCCCCCTGAAACAAACCTGCTGGCAGTTGACTACCAAATCACTTGTAACATCTGCTCAGGAGAAGGTGAAATGAATGCCAAAGTCGTTCTTGTTACTTACTCATGTTGGAGGAGCTGATATAGCATAATTCAAATGTTAGTTTTCTACTTTAAACAAGATGTTAGTTTTCCCCATGGCAGCCCTAGGCACAACCTTATGTCTAGCATACAACGGGGCATCTGCTAGAAAGCCCCAGTTCCTAGAGCAAGGTATCTCCCAAGGCATACAAGCAATTTCATAGATAAAAATCCCTTTATTGATCTGAATTTATCATTATGATCTAATGATGTTTCAAATATTTCCCTGACAAGAAAATTTGTTTTGCTCTTAAAATGCAACCTACAGGGCACTGTACCATTCCTGAATCAGGAGACAAGATACAGCAGGTGGGATTAATCTCTGCACATGACAAATATTAAGACAAGGACAGGAAATGAGGTGGCTGAGAAGACATTCAAATATGTTTATAAGAAGAATTTTTAAAGAGGCAGATGCTAAGCAATTTTCTGCCATAGAATTTCTGAGTGCTGAAAGGTGGCTCTGCCTGTTATCCACATTTGCCTCCCTGCTAGTGCTCCTGTTCTGCCTTGAGGAGTCCAGGATATTAAAATCTGCTGACCTCATGGATTGTTAAAAATATCCACTGCTTTGGCGTTCATTCTGCAACAAATTTTTTTGTGGCAAGTCATATGGGCTGTAGACAGCTCCCTACATTCTGGTGACAGACCTGTAAGTAGAGCCTGATGAAGTGTCACACCCTTCAGTTTCCACAGGGTAGGCACCCAATCTAGATCCTATTAGGGAACACGGGCCTCACAGGATCAATACGACATCCATCCTATTATAAATATCTATTTTTGGAGGAGAGGAGAGGTTGAAATAACCAATATACCTGCCAGCACAAGGCTAACTTCTCAAAATTTAAGAGATAAAAACCAATTTGAAGGTTCAGGTTTGTTGCACTTGACTATAACTTGCCACATCTCCTCCTCCTACATCTGCTGAATCACTTCATGTACATAGATGCAAATCTATACTAGGAAGCCTTTTTTTGGTGTCCCAAACGAGTTAGCAGAAGGATTTCTGGAGACTATAGTCGCAAAGCATTACTAAGATGGAAAACCAAAATGAGGATCTGATGTTTTGTAAAAGACTGGACTGAAATACATCTCAACTTCAACAATCACTGGAAAGATTCAGGCAGTCAGATTCTTGGGATAAATGGAAATCCTGGTTCCTACAAAGTCTGAACCCTTCAGAGACAAATACACATGACTACATGTATATTTTGCTGCCAATCTTTAATGTCCTGGTGTTCTAGGACTACGTGAAACCATGCAAACTATGATAGGATTTTGGAACAGTTCAGTTCCTGTTCAGTCAGGAAAGATCCCAGGTGACCCATAGTGAAAGCAGGGACTTATCTTATTCATATGAAATCTGCTCCCCTTAGTGTGCTGACCAACTGTTTGCTAGTGATGCAGGTCTGAGCCCTTGCAGGGAACATTCCAACTTTACCAGCGCTGTGTTCAAAGGAGCAGATGGTTCCCACACCCAAGAAGAGAATGAAGCAACCAGACACAAGGTATCCTACAGCATGAATCAAAGGAGTGTCCTTGAACTCTTGCAGCTCATTAGAGAGTGAGGTAAATAAACCTGCTTTGTGTCAGAGAATGAACACCACAGAATTGGTTAAATTCTCTCAAAGACAGAGAAGCACAAGATGAAGAATATACCAGCCAATATCAAACATGTCTAATTGGGTGGGATAAAGTGACAGGGAATAGCATAAGCCCATTCAATGCTTTGTGGGCAATATTTTAGTAAGATGCACAGTCAAATGCTTTGTAAGGGTAGCTAGAGCTACATCCAGGGCATAGTGCAAGTTGAGAAAATGAAGCCCTGGGAATAGCCTTAAGGACGGACGAGTGTGTGTTTTATTCATTAGCAAACAGTTATGTATATAATAGTTTGAGGATGACACAGGACGGGGTCCTGGGAGAGCTTCCCAGCCATCTACAAGAGTGAAGGGGAATCCTTTTCTTGGAGACTGCAGAGAAATGCTTTTAAAAAGGACACAGGAGAAGTATCCTCTCTTGAGACTGGCAGGGAACAAAACACGCGATGGGAGTATCCGGAACTGTTAGGCAAAAACAAAAAGGAAATCCAGCTGTAAAGGAAGTAATGTTACCAGAACTCCATTGGACCTGCTGGTATCAGGACTTGGCTCTTTCAGGCATTAATACACTACACCACAGAAATGCATAAGAGCTTAGCAGGGAAAGTTCTGGACCCATCAGTGCCAGGGAGTCACTACAGTGAAAAATGATGCCCTGAGGTACCACAGAGCACCTAGAATTACCTAGGCAAGGACACGGTGGAGAGATCAGATTATGCTGGGACTTGCCACCTCTCCTCCTCATTTACAAGACCCAAGATAGATTTAAACAACCTTAGTTTAAAAATATTACTTGAATCTTTATTCATTATTCTTTCCTATCTTCTCTCGCATGAGAATCTCCAGCAAGATGCTGGAGCTGGCATTTATGTGAAGAAAGACGGGGATATACAGGTTTCCTAACAAAAACAGAGCATATTAAGACAAAGCTTTAACAGTGATTCCAGGAAGATCCCTTTTTGCAGTGGTTCCTCTCCTGGAAAATAAACATCCTCAGGAGAAAGACGACTCCCAGTGGTGGACTGAGCCAACCCACTGTCCAATGCGAAGAATAATCCTGTGTTGGCCTGCTTAAAGGAGCAAGTGGATTCAGTGAGAAGAATGGTGGTTTTGATGTAGGGCAGGATTTAAAAACAATAAAAAAAACTCCTCAGAGATCCACCCAATATATAGGAGAGTTTACCTGCCCCCATAGCAAGAATGCAGGCACTCACCCCACTGGAATGTTCGATAAACAAGACATAGCTCAAAACACAGAATGTTTTATAAAACGCCAGCCTATTCATCACAGAGTAATGATGCCTCTCAGGAGAAGCAAGAAAATTCATTCCGACTGTGTCCAGCGGGACATTTCAGGATGCAACTAGAAAAAGGATTTTCCTCTCCTGCCACCCATAATTCCAATGGGGCGGAACTAGTTGATCACTATGCAAAGAAAAAGATTCAAGTAGGGGAAGCTTCTAGACACATTCTCATCCAAGCTTCTTGCCTAGGCCATGCCAAAGCACAAGTCCAGGACCACCTCAAACTCCATTCTTCACCATCTTCTATCAATGCAGACACATCACTCCCTATAATACTGTTCCACGTTACATCGTTGCCAGCGTATTGCACATTCTAGGACTTGCAGATACTTCTTCGGACCTTTAAAGACAATGCTGCTCTTCTAGAAAGGCGAGCACTGGCCAAGGGAATTTGGACATCCGTTGCATATCAACTTGCCTCCCAGATCCTGTACAGTAAGTTCCACTAAGCTGAACAATTTCCACCAGCCTACTGGTCTCTTGTGTTCACTGTGTTAGGTCACCAATGGGGGGACCACTTCCACCGCCATCAAAAAGGATTTCCCTACGGTTTGGCTCAGGTATTGATAGCTCCTGGGCAAGGTCGTTGAAACGAGATATGTAATCTATGCTGTTCTCATTCATCATGCAAGCCAGCTGGGAATCCACCACCTAGAAGACGGATAGGAAAAAAGAAAGTTACAGATCAGCAGAGGTTTGTTTACCTTTATTGGGGTTAGAGACTAAGATTTGCCTGTGATTGCTAAGGGACCAAGTGATAGCAGCTGAGATCAGAACCACATAAGAAAAAACAAGATTTTCACTTCCAGTTCAAATGCAGCCTAGTTCAGCCGTTATTTGCTGGCTCTTCAGAGGCCAGTAGGAAATGACTTAGTAGCCTCAGTCCAATTTTAGCTGACAAGTGTCCACCTCACAAAAGATTTCAGATTGGAATCTCTGTGGCAATCTTAGCCAAGAGCCTACAGATTACCAGGACATACCAACACACCTTTACAGTTGATCCCCCCACATCAACACAGAGCTGCATTGGCAGATTGATGCGGGTGAAGTTTGCACAGCTGCTGCCAGCACTGTATCTATTCAGTTTGTTCCGCAGGACCCTTGATGACAGGCGTTTCAGAACGCTGCTTTCATTAAGACTATTTTGTCTGGCTTCCCTCCCTCCCACCCCCTGCTGCTGACAACAACATGACAGCTTGCCTAAAATAACGGCTCACATATTACCTTCCTTCTGAAGGCGGTGCTGAACAGATGATTGCACTGGCTCAGCTAAGTTCTACACAAGTACACGGCTAGGAGCTCTTAGTTACATATGCTCTGTGGGCTTCATTCACTCCAGCAAAAGCTGGGAGAGTCTGTGGTGACAGAGTTGGACTGGAGGCTGCAGTGGTATAAAGTGCTCACTCCCGCCCTAGCCAGCATGGACGCAAAATTACAGCAGCCAGGGATGGCTATTGAATCAGTATACTCCTGCGGCAGCTGCATGGATCCGAGTATAGAGAACAGCTGTACTAGAACTTCCTGTACGTCAACCCAAAGCATATCATCTGTAGGATACACCTGATCTCCACCAGCCAGCTGGGCAAGAGTTGCAAGGTTGGTCACAACAGTCTCACATAGCAATTCATGTGGAACATAGCACCGACTCAATCTGCACTTTCTGTTTAACTCTGTCTTTCTGCTCTGTTTAATGTAAAGCCTGGCACGTGCATTAAGTATCCCAGGGAGATATAATGAATAACATGAACAATACTACTAAAAACGGAAGCAAGCAGGCCTAGTCAATGGTCACTTCAAGTACAAAACACATCCACATACCTCTGCCACGTCAGCCAGAGACCGAGATACGAAAGAGTCCCGTGAGTTTCCATCCAGCAGGCTGGGTCCCAATAAGGAGGTGCCACTGGCAGTTCCCACAGGAGTTGGCAACATTTTCCGGCCCTTCTCAGGGGAGATGAAGCTTGCTGTATAGAAAGGAAAAGCAGTAAGTCAGGGTATTGAACTTGTATGGTTGAGGAGAAGGAGGAGGAAAGTAACAAGGAAACATAGCACAATGGGAATCTAAAGCCATCTCTCTGCTCTACTACCTCAGAATAAGAAGTTACTAGTGTGAGCACCAACAGCAGCCTGACAAAGGCAGAAAGTAACCCCTCTCCAAAGGAGGGGACAACATTACACTGGAGATGCTAGCCACACAGCTACTTGTTCTTTGGGCTAATTCAGAAAAACTGTTCTCTCACCTCCTTCGAACTATGCCCCATGTATACAATGAGTCTACAAGTCCCAAAGAGAAGAGCAGGTGGCATCATTTTGCTGTTTTAGCAGAACACTCAAAATGTTCCAACCTAAAAGATGAGTCTGGCTTCCAAAGCCAGGCAGACTACAAGAAGGTCTCAGTTACTCATTCCAAGGTGTATGCCATTGCCTCATACTAGCTAAGCAATTTCCATTTCAGCAGCAGATCTCCAAACCAGCTAAGCAATTTCCATTTCAGCAGCAGATCTCCAAACCTGGAATGAACAAAGGTAGATCCATGTAGGGGTAACACCACCAATTAGAGAGGAAGATGGGAAAAAGAGAGAAAGTCTTCCCATGTCCTGTAGAGTTGAGTCTCTTCCAGGGACTCCCTCTAGGTCAAGGGACAAGAGGGTGAAGAGAAGCTCTTTAGAAAAGCTAGGACCATTCCGCCATCATAACTCTTGACACTCACAAAACAGACTGCTGAGAGACGAGTCAGTAGAGTCGTTGGGGTACCACTGTGGATCATGGCTTGGGGAGGCAATCCAGTTCTGCTGAGGACTGCTGGAGGGGGATGGAAGACTTTTAGAGTTGTCACTGCCATTCAGCTTCGCAGGAGAGAGAGACACACCTTCACCTGTAAGCAATGCAATGAATCGCTGACTGAGTCAATTCTGTAAAGCTACCGGGACAACGTCAAGTACCATCCAGCAGGCTGGGTCCCAATAACGTCAAGTATGGTCAACACATTCTCAGGCAACTGGAAGCAAGGCACTACAATACTCTTAGCAGTAATGCTACTGTACAGGGAATCAACATAACTGTCCATGCTAAATTGACATGTAGGCCAGACCCTGCAGTCACTAACATGGTTCACAAAATGTTGATTGAATTACTAACTTTCGTCAAAGCATACATTGATATGTTGACCCTGCAAGGACTTCAGTATGAACAAGATTCATAACAAGGGAAAGAAAATCTTATGACTAGTCCCTATTCAAACCTCATCTGATGGTGTTAAGGAAGTGAAGTGGGATTATGCCCACAAAAGCTCATGGAATACATAAATTTGTTAGTCTTTAAAAACGCCACAGGACTTCTTGTTTAACAAACAAGTTTTTCTGGACTAAAACAGCACTCTCAGTGAAGGGGAGCAGGATTTAATCCTTAACCAACTCATCTTAAGGATATTTACTGGCTGATGAAAGAATTTAGCTATGGTGCAGTGCAATTTCCAGAGGGACGAGGGTGATAGCGGTAGATGGGGATTTGAAAAGCAGTCTACCTCATCCTAATTAGTGTGGCAAGATATCTGTAGGAATAGGAAACCAGATAAAGCTACTGTTCACACTCATTTAAAGATACTGCAAAGACAGAACTTTTAGGAACTGTTGGTCAATTGTGTGTTAAGTGCTGAGGAGATTTTGACTGGCTTGTTTTAAAACTGCACTCCTTACATCCCAAGATGCTGCACTTCATAGTTCAATTACTAGATCTCAATGCCTTACCAGTTTACATCACTGGACTCCTTACAACTCAATCCACCAAATTTCTAGTACTTGTCATATCCAAAATTTGAGTTTCATGTTCTGACCGTGACTTTCTGCAGGTCTTGGGCATTCAGATTAGTATGGCATTTTAAGTAACAAAATGACATGATGGGGCATTATGTGCATTAAACATCAACATTTCTAGATCTGATTTGTTCAGTTGACCAGTAAAAGGATGTTTTTAAATGATCAGTCCTACACATTTGCCATGGGAAACAGTTGCTTCCTTCTTCTGTATCCTCAGAGATACTAAAGATGCTGTAGGTCACACCATGCAAACCCAATACCCTTTATTATTGATGAAGATGCAGAAGAAATAAAGAATCCAGTCTGAGCCTCAATCTCAAGGTGAATTTGCAGGCCTGACAATTAAAACACTTTTTTCTTGCTAAACTGAGCAAATTTTACCTGGAAATACTGACACAAACATACAATCATAGACGTGTAGAAAAGACGGTTTCTTACCTGTAACAGGTGTTCTTTGAGAGGTGTTGCTCATGCCCATTCCAAATTGGGTGTGTGCACGCTGCATACACGATTCGTCGGAGATTTTTCCCCCAGCGGTACACGTTGGGTCGGGCAGGCACCCGCGGAGCGGCACCTTCATGGCGCTGTATATATAGCCCTGCCGACCCGCCAACCCTCCAGCTCCTTCTTGCCATCTGCTCTGACAAGTGGGGCCAGTAGGTGGATCTTTGTCCTTTTTTATTTCAGGAAGACCATGTGCATGAAGGAGAATAGAGGAAATGTGTACACTAGTCCCAGCCCCCAGTGGATGAGAAAGGCATCTGATATTGATCCCAGGCTGAAGCCTCTGAAAGAGCAGAAGTGGTGACACTCAGTATTTTGATCTGTTTGATGCCACCATTGCAGGGAGTTTATTACTCAGAGAGGGAGGGTTACTACCCTGTCCATACTGTCTCTGTGAGGCTTGAAGATCGACCCCAGCCAAAGTTGAAGAGGTCTGAGGTGTAATCTCGTGTGTTTCACTACATACATGCAAGAGGCCATGTGACCCATGAGCATCAGGTAGTTCCTTGCTGTTGTGCTTGGGAAAGGGGAGGGAGCTGATCAGGCCCTCCACTCCGCAGAAATGAGACTCTGGTCATGTTACTTTGGCATTGGTGGAATCCAAGGGTGCCTCAATAAACTCTATTTTTTGAGTTGGAGTCAATATGGATTTTTTCTCATTCACCTGCAGACCTGGGGAGGAAAGTGCATCCCTTGCGAACAGCACCTGAGCTTTTACCTGCTCCTTGGAGCGGCCCTTTATCAGCCAGTTGCCAAGGTATGGGTACACCTGTATGCCTCTTTTCCGCAGGAATGCAGCTACTACTGCCATGCACTTCATAAAAACTCTTGGTGCAGCTGAGAGGCTGTACAGGAAGACTGTGAATTGGTAGTGTTAGCCTGCCACAATGAACCTCAGGAAGTTCCTGTGAGTGGGAATTACCGAAATATGAAAATAGGTGTCTCTTAAATCGAGGGTGGCATACCAGTTCCCTGGGTCCAGGGAGGGGATGATGGAGACCAAGGAGACCATGTGGAACTTCATCTTACTCACAAATTTGTTGAGGTTTTGCAAATCCAGGATGGGCCTGACCCCCCCCCCCCCCTTTGGCTTTAGGATTAGGAAATTCCACTGCCCCTAGATCCAGGAGGTTCTGAACCTCCTCCTTGAGGAGCTATTCATGAGAGGGATTGGGAATGGGGGTGGGAGGATGGCAGGGAGGTAAACTGGATAGAGTATTCTTTTTCGACCGTACACAGAACCCACTTGTCTGAAGTTATTGAGGACCACGCACCCTAGAAGCGGGGGAGTCTGTTCCTGAAGGGAGGGGGAAGGATCCAGTGCCTCACTGTCTGGTGCGATTCGCCCAAGCCCTTTAGGTAGGAGTCGTGAAGATCACCCTTGGACATAGGCTTATGGCAGGCTCTGCAGGGTTTGAAGTCCTGGGTCCGATGCATGCCCTGGACCCGAGGGAAGAGGTCAAGCAAACCTCTAACTCTAATCTAAAACTATTAACACTTAATTCACTATCAAAACTATTTACACAAGAACGCTGAGGGATTGAGATGGAGGTCTTGCTGGAGGCAAACCCGAAGCTCCAACGACTGGCGGTAAGAAGGAACTGGAGGGATGGTGGGTTGGCAGGGCTATCTATGCAGCACCATGAAGGCGTCACTCCAGGGGGCGCCTGCCCAACCCAACAGGTACTGTTGGGGGAAAAATATTCAACGAATCGTGCATGCAGTGCGCACTCACCCAATTTGGAATCGGCATGAGCAAGCACTCAAAGAAGAACTGGAAGTGACCTCAAAAGATCATGGAGTTGAGCCTATGTAATAACTAAAGCAGAGATACTCAGACAGTAGCATGCAAGCCATAAATAGCTCCTTAATGTGTCTCCTGAGGCTCTTTGAAATAACAGGATATTAAAACATTCTATGGTTTAATTATTAACCAGTCTAAGTAATTAAACAACCAGGATGCTTCTACTTTGTTAACAACAAATTGTAGAATACTTTGCCAGTCATTTTGTTTTGAGAATTATATCTATAATAGTAAATGGGTTATGTTTTGGGTAATGTTGGCTCATCAACCACTGAGGTTTGAGTATCATGGAACTTTACTAGACCAATCCTGACAAGTGTTTGTCTAACAAAGCACTATCGCAATATTGTTACAGTAATATTTTAGAGCAAAATTTCATTTTAACCTGTTTCATTTCCCCCATCTGTGAAATGGGGACTGTGGTTCCACTCATTTGTGTATTTATTATTTTAAGAAATCCCTCTTGTGCGTCTACAGGCTACATCTGAAATCAACAGGTGACCCACAGGGAAATCAGAGAGATGATGACTTTGGTCCCTACTATTTAGTGAGCTAAGGAGGACACCACTGCTGCAGAATTCATTAAGTTCATAGAGCTATTAAAGCTCTCTGCTAGGTCAGCAATAGCTGAAGTGAAATGTACGCTGACTTAAAATGCACAATCAGACTCCTAAGAAAAAGGCCAACTACAGAATTAATGTCCCAAATGATATCACTAACTTCATGGAGATACTGTCTAATAAGGGAACGTTTCTGATATTTAGGACGTAGCGCAGTGAATGGCATGTTTCTAATTTTAGTAATGAGAACACCTTATTTTGGCTTAATCTTACTGTATTGACCCGAGCTGATAGCAATTTCGATGATAGAGTCACTGATTTGAGTTGCAGGTTCTCCCTGAGAGAGCACATCCTCAGGTGGTCCAGGCAGAGAAATATCCAGCAGTGCAGAGACATTGGGAGGAGATAGATGAGTACTGGAGGCCTCTGATGAAGGAAGTGGAGGGGTGGAGAGACCATTCTGGAGTGGGGTTTTGGACATTTCTGACAGAGAAAGGACTGATGTGCCCTGCTGAAAAAGTCAGAGAATGGACTAGTTATTAGTTTGCATAGAACCTGTACGCTTCTAAAAGTTACAACACAGTGAGATTGTGTATTGCCAAGATTCTGAGCACTGGGCTGAAAGAGAACAGGATGCAGCAGAAGCAGGATAGAAATCAAGCAGAATCGATACTGAGCACACTCTGCTCCCCAAGTCCAACTACCTGATGAAGTATTTATTTTTACATAAAAGAATAAAAGATCTACAGGTTCTGTGCTGTGTACTTAACATCAAACAAAAAGACAGCCCACAAGAAAACCCACTCCATTCCTCAGCCCATGCCCTCCTCAATAGCTTGAGGAAAGGTGGGCTCTGCATCACATCCAGAAGCAACTGATTTAAACTAGAGCATTTCCAAAACTTTCTTCAACTGAAACCGGTGAGAGATTTCATGAGAAGAGTGCCATTACTCTACAGGATCATTCTTAACAGCTGGCTATTGATTCAGGCTGTCAGCTGAGAAATATGCAGCTGCTTGGAGATCACCCCAATTTAACAAGATCCCAGTGTCTGAGCGGGGCTTTGCCTTAGTAAGAAACGGTTACTTACCTGTAACTAGTGTTCTTCAAGATGTGTTGCTCCTGTCCATTCCAAGATGGGCATGCGCGCGCTGCGTGCATGGTTCGCCGGAATTTTTTTCCTGTAGAGTACCCATGGGGTTGGCTGAGGGGCCCGCTAGAGTGGCGCCTTGGTGCCGCTCTATACAAGGCTCAGCCGACTCCAGCTCCTTCTCCCTTCATTTTGAAGTGGGGCAGGAAGGGGGAATTGGAATGACCAGGAGCAACACTGTAGAGATATGCGGGTGATTTTGATGTTTATATAACTTTGTCAATCTTTTATTTGCATCAATCTCTACCTTTATATAATTTTCATTGATTCATGGTTTCACTCATAACTTTCTATAGTCTTAATTGGTTTATTGGTTTCATTCATAACTTGTGTCAATCTTCGTATAGCCTTAACTGGTTCATGATGATTGACATTTGTAATAAGTTACATTGTTAATAGGATTGTCCTCTCTGACCCTACACTCCTTATAGCTGTTGGGGATCGTGGGGCTCAAACCGCTGCCCTTTGGGTTCTCTTGGCTTCCCTCTGAGCCACTCTCCCCCAGCTTGCATTGCTGTATAAGCTTATGCTTATCTATCCTTCGGCAATAGGTATGACAACCCTTTTCACCCTGTCTCTACAGCAACCCTTTTTACCCAATCTCTGCAGCATTTAAAGAAAAGTATAACATTTGAAGTAATGTAAAACTCCATATTGAAAATGTTAGACTCCATCTTTGACCAATGTACCCCATCTTGTGTGAAACTATTTCTAGAGTGAATAGCCTACATTGTCTGAGCAAGGTGTGGATGGAGGGTGTATGTGTGAACTAGTCCCAAACTGCCAGCTTGTCCTGATGAATGCGAAGACTATTCCATCGGCTGAAGAATGCGAACACAACCCCAAAAGCAAAAGAAGGATCCACCCCAGAAACAAAAGGATAAAGTTAATCAAGCTATCAAAAAACGAGCTGGAAGACACATCCACAACTGCCTGGTGACCAACGGGGACACAGAGCCCCTGGAATGGCATGACCTATAAAGACTGGGTGAGACTCCAAAGTTTTGGGGGGACACAGTTCTGCATACCACCTGAGAGAAAGGAGCATCGGTGTGCACCTGACAGGGACCCCACTCTTCCTCATGTTCAGCTTCCCTGGCCAGGCAGCTGCCATGAGCAACGAACTCCAGCAATGGACTAAAGCCACAATCAGGACTGGTAATTGTATGAACCGCAGCACATCTTCTGGTGTGTTTGGGCACGTGGATGAATGTGTGTGTATGAATGTGTATAGGTATAAGCTAGTTTATAATTTTGTTTTCTTCTATAATAAATGCGACGTGTTGCCTTTTCCCCTTTAAAAGATCTCGGACACTCTTTTGTTATAAGAACACATCTCGAAGAACACCAGTTACAGGTAAGTAACTATTTCCTCTTCTTCGAGTGATTGCTCCTGTCCATTCCAAGATGGGTGATTCCCCAGCCTTACCTTAGGAGGAGTGTTGGAAGTTACAGCCTCACTGAGTGCAGAACCGCTCTGCCAACCGCTACGTCCCCTCTCGACTGCGGGACGATAGCGTAGTGTGCAGCGAAGGTGTGGACAGAAGACCACGTGACTGCCTTACAAATGTCCACCAGGGGTACATGGCCCAGAGGGATGCGGTTGACGATGCCTGTGCCCTCATCGAGTGCACCTTAATATTGGGCAGGTGCAGCCTGGCCAGGCAGTAGCATTCACAGATGCATGCCATAATCCAGGAGGAGAGGCGCTGGGTTGAAATCGGCTCACCCTTCATTCTGTCCACCACCGCCACAAAGAGCTGAGAAGTCTTACGGAAAGGCCTTGTCCTATCCACATAAAAGGCCAGCGCTCTACGCACATCTGGCATGTGTAACCTATGCTCCCTCTCCAAAGCATGAGGCCTGGGATAGGAAACCAGTAGGAAGATGTCTTGACTAGTGTGGAACTGCGAGACCACCTTCAGACGGAAGGCAGGGTGCGGACGCAAACGGACCTTGTCTTTAAAGAAGACGGTGTATGGCAGTTCTGATGCTAATGTTTGGATTTCCGACACCCTCCTGGCCAACGTGATGGCCACCAGAAACACGACCTTCCATGGTAGCGAGCATGAAGCTAGAGGCTTGAAGGGTGGCCCGGAAAACCTGGAGAGGACCAGATTCAGGTCCCACTGCGCCACTGGCGGACAAGAAGCTGGAAATAGCTTCTCCAGGCCCTTCAAGAAGCACTTTACCATAGCCACGGAGAAGATCGGGACTGCTCGACTCCCACGTGGAATGCCGAAATAGCTGCTAGGTGGACTTTAATCAAGGTGGGAGAGAGTTCCCCGGCCTTTAATCCCCAGAGGTATTCTAGCACACTTGGGACCGGGGCTGAATCCGAAGCAAGCCCCTTGTCCGTCTGTACTGTCACCACCTTGCCCACCAGGTGGTCCTGAAAAATCTGGCAGGCCAGGCACACAGCTCTGAGCTTCTTGATATTTATGTGCATCTGAACCTCCCTTGGATCCCAAAGGCCTTGAGTTTTGAGGCAACCCAGGTGGGCCCCCCACCCCAGATCCGAAACGTCTGTCACTAGAGTCACTGAGGGATGAGGTGCATGAAAAGGGAGGCCTTCGCAGACGTTCTCCCTGCAGTATCACCACTCCAGTTGATTCAAAATCTGTGCTGGGATGGTCACTACGCTGTCCAGGTCGTCTTGCGGGGGACAATAGACCAAGGCCTGCCACGCCTGCAGCGGGTGCAAGCAGAGCCTCGTGTGCCTGACTACGTATGTGCATGCTGCTGAGTGGCCTAATAGTCTCAGGCACGACCTCGCGGTCATGAGCGAGTGGCCCTGAAGTCCCCTTATCAATGTTCCTTCTTGGAGCCTGGGGCAAATTACTCTGCCCCTGCTCAGAGGGGCGGAGGTCATTTCTCCTGCAGTCCAAGTCCTGTCTACACCGGCAGGGGCGAGGTGGAGGCTGGAGTTTGAAAGGCCGTTTCTGCGAGGCCAAAGTGTGTAGCCCCAGTGATTTCAGAATGGCCTGAGAGTCCTTCAGGGTCTGCAGCTTCGAGTCCATCTGTGCAGAAAATAGCTCCAGCCCCTCAAAGGAAAGGTCCTGTATAGTCACTTGCACTTCCTGTGGGAGGCCAGAGGCCTGGAGCCAGGAGCTTCTGCGCATGGTAATACTGGAGACCATGGCCTGAGAAACTGCATCAGCAGAGTCGAGGGCTGACTGGAGGAGCGTTCGGGAGACCACCTCCTTAATCATGGCCACAAACGTGCACTTTGATTCTTGGTCCACTTTGTCTGTGAATTTTTCCAAGGACACCCAGGAATTGTAAGCATATCTGCTAAGGATTGCCTGTTGATTGGCGATCCTCAGCTGAAGCCCTGCGGTGGAGTAAACCTTCCGACTGAACAACTCCCATTTCTTTGCGTCCTTGGACTTAAGTGTAGGCCCCTGGTGACCTTGCCTTTCTCTTTTATTAGCTGCCACTACCACCAGAGACCTTGGCGTGGGGTGTGAGTAAACATGTTCGTGCCCCTTGGCTGGCACAAAGTACTTTTTCTCAACCCTCTTGGCCGTGGGTGGAATTGAAGCCGGGCTGTGCCAGGGAGCCTTGGTGGTGTTTTGGATTATCTTTATGAGGGGCAGGGCCACCCTGCCCTGCCATTCTGGCAGTAGGATGTCAACCATTGGATCTGTCTCGTCCACAATCTCCTCTGCTTGGAGACCCATATTCCAGGTGACCCTTCTGAGCAGCTCCTGGTGTGCTCTACTGTCG
This sequence comes from Pelusios castaneus, assembly GCA_007922175.1. Taxonomy (NCBI): domain Eukaryota; kingdom Metazoa; phylum Chordata; order Testudines; family Pelomedusidae; genus Pelusios; species Pelusios castaneus. The sequence goes on from ML685767.1 coordinate 457,925, forward strand.
TCGGGGATGGTGGTGGGCTGGGACCCGGCAACTGCTTTGTCAGGGGGGCGAGGAGGAGGATTCTTTGGACGGATCCTGGGGACGGCTTTCCACCGCACTGGGTGTGCGAGCAGTGGATTCTGCCTGCATTGAGACTATGCTGCCTCTCTCTACCGACTCGGGCTCCGATCCCTCGTTGTCTTCAGGTGGGATACTGGCCGTATAGGAGGGCTGGGGTCGCAGGCTTTGGGCCGAATAGGATTTGGCCCACTAGGTCCCTGAGCCTGGTGGTATGCCCACGGGGTCCAGAATGGCCACTGCTGCGGCATATGCCATTGAGGAGGACCTTGGGATGAAGAGAGGCCCTCTCTGCTCTGTCTCAGCCGATGACTCTGATCTGAGGCCAACGACTCATCCTCCGAGCCTGAGTAACGGCTGCTCTGAAGAGACCATGGTGGTGCGGTGCCTCATGCGATCTGGCGCTGTCCTTGTCCACTATCCCTCACGGTATTGCGGAAGCTTGGTGCCGTGACCTCTCCCCCTCCACACCACATCTTGGGGATTGGTACCGTTGGGCGCCTGCTGCTGCCAGTGCCGTGGTTGTCTGCTCCCCTTTGTGGCCTCTCTCTCACCAGCACTGGGTGTTTCTCTGGCGACCAACGCCGGGGGGAGTCCGGGCATATCCGCACCAGTTTGCCTCTCAACGGCCCCAGGGCCTTAGGTGCCGGAGCAGGCGAGCGCTCTTGCGCTAACAGGGCCGTCTCCTCGATTAGCTCCCTTGCAGCTTCGAAAGTCTCAGGTGTCAAGGGGAGCTGGAGGTCCTCCTCTAATACGTCCCTTGTTGGGGAGGACACAGACACCGGACTCAACGGCACCTTCCTCGGTGCTGGAGTTGATGGTGCCGAAGCCTGAGGCACCAGTTCCGGGCGGCCCAACTTGGGTCTTGCTGTGTTGGCTGGCTTAGCAGATGAGTGGCCTCTCTCCATCCTCTTCTTTTTCCTTGCCAGACCCGGGGAGAGCGAACGGTGCCGATGGTGTGGCACCGTGGCCTTCGGCACCGAGGGATGACGGTGCCAGGGGTCTTTTGCTGGCTTCAGCGCCTCCCTAATTGCTGCCGGCACGCTTTGCACCGACAGTGCTGTTGGACTCTTGGTCCACGGAACTTGAGGGATGCAAGGCTTCTTCCATCAGGAGGAGTTTTAACCTGTGCTCCCTGTCTTTCTGGATCCTCGGCCAAAAATCCCTGCAGATCTTGCTCCTCTCATGGAGATGCGACTCACCCAGACACCGTAAACATGACTGGTGTGGGTCATCCAGGGGCATAGGCTTCTGGCAGGACTCACACGCCTTGAAGCCAGGCATGCCCCAGCCCCAAGACCGGGGTGGGCAATGCCCTCCTGCCAGAGTGCTTCTTGGAGTTGCTAACTAGCTAAACGACAGGTATTCACTACACTTACTAACTACTGGGATAGCTGCTAGCCAGAGCGAGCAGATGTTCCAGCGACTGTCAGGGTGGTGAGAAGGAACTGGGGAGCTGGGGTCGGCTGAGCCTTATATAGATCGGCATCGAGGCACCACTCCTGGGAGCGCCTCAGCCGACCCTTCGGGTACTCTAGGGGAAAAAAATTCTGGCAGTCCATGCATGCAGCGTGCACACACCCATCTTGGAATGGACAGGAGCAAATCACTCGAAGAAGAATGCAGGGGTTGGGACTGTCACCTCAGTACAACAAGGATATGGAATACAGCATGGCCTGACAAGGACTATCAAGACAAGACTCTATGAATTTCAAGTGGCAATTTTCCCTCCTTTCAATCCGTTTACTCCCCCATCAGTTTTGATGTACGTGTAGGACTTCTTTAGCCAGCAGGCTCTACTTCAAAACTGAGCCATAGACCCTCTTCCGCTAAAATAAATGGAGTTCCATTATCAAGTGGTCCACAGACATCCCTGGAGAGTATCTCAACACCACATTTGAAGTTGCGTTAGCCTCCAAATGGGTCTGATGGTCTGGAGTTATAAAATTAACATCCAGCCCTTGGTTCTGTAATTAGCCATGAACCAGAGACAAAGGAAAGTGTGTGTGTGTGGGGGGGGGTGTCTTAAGATGATATTAGTTGCGCAACTAGTCTTTTTATTAAGCTCCCACTCTTGGATACCACTCCTCCTGCAGTGATACACAGCAACAGCACTGCCAGCATGCACACTTATGTAAGCTACTGGAGCCTATGTTCTTGCCAGACCATGTTTACAATAAACTGTACACAGGTACTTGTTTGCCTTGCTAAACTACTCCCTTTACTGGTCAATGCATGAGTGCAGCACTAAACACAGAGATCTCTTGATCTCTCTCTGCTCTCAAGGGAAGCATACTACTAAAATGTAAGAGCTGCCCACATCAAGCTATGAGACTTCCACTCCAGCACACTAACAGTCATGGAGAACAAAGAGTGTAAAACCAGCAGGCTATTTCTACAAGAACAGCCACACAACGGGGCCATAGTGAAAAAGGAGCACTGGAACCTGAAAAAATGTGTGTGTGTGAAGATCCCCACTGCTATAAACATCACACAGCTGCTGATCAGCTCAGACTGTACCTGGAAGCCATCAGGGACCCCTTCTTGCTCATGCCGTGTGGACAGATTGATGAATGGAACTCGACACCTGCTGCTTGAACCCTAGAAGTGCAACAGGAACTATGTGAGTGACACACTTAGACACCAAGCACAGCACACTTTGTAAGAGCTACAAGAGACAAGCACATCAATCATCCTCACCACACCCTGCCCCTTATCTTCCCTTCTGAGATCTCAGGGACACAGTACTCTCCACTACCTGCCTGGGGTGGTGGCAAACACCAATATCTGTTCTAGGTATGGAGAAGGGATGCAGTAAGGGCCATTGCAGATCCACTTATAAAAGATCTCTAGAAAGAGGATGCAGCTGGAACCAGAACAGAGAAACTCTGGCTATGTCTACACTGGGGAATTTAGGTCGACCTTCTTAAGTCGACTTAGAGTCCACACAGGACTCCTAAGTCGATTTAAGGTGGGCCATACTAAGTCGACTTAGAGTCCGACACTACACTCTCCAAGTCAACTAGTTAGGTCCAGGGAGAGGAGCCTTGGCTCCCCACGCTAGGAGGGCTTGTCGTGGGGAGAGCCAGCTCCACATGGGGCTGGCTCTCCCCAGGCAGCAGGCCCCGGACCACTCGGCTCCCTTCTGCTCGGAACTTCTCAGGTCCCGGGCAGAAGGGAACCCTCCTAGCCGGGACCACTCGGGTCCCGGGGAGAAGGGAGCCCCATGCTCCCTCCTAGCTGGGACCCTGCAGTCCTGGCCAGGAGGGAGAGCGGGAGACCCGCGCTCCAGCTGCCTGCTGCTCGGCAGCGGGAGCGCAGGTTTCAGGGAGAAGGGAGCCCCACGCTCTCTCCTAGCTGGGACCCTGCGCTCCCTCCTGGCTGCGACTGCTCGGTCCCTGCTAGGAGGGACTGCGGGTCTCCCTTCTGGCTGGGACT